>JAPTYQ010000017.1:4765232-4776739 GCA_029814465.1 Ostorhinchus cyanosoma | reverse complement strand
GACTGAACTAATGCTGATATCAACATGATTCTAGTTGCTGATGGTATGTTTTCATGGTCAAGGAATCTAAAAATGCTATCTGAATAAATGAGGGACTAATATTTAATGTGTGTGGGGGGGGATGTTGCGCTTGGCGGAGGTCTGCGCTCTCTGAGTGCGGTTCTAGTTGGAATCTAAATTTATTGTTAGCTAACTCAGTAACTAATTAAAATTTAACTAATTTAAACGTATTTTATTTTAGTTCATTAGTTTAAAAAAAAAATTTAATTCTAAATTTGAAGATTATGGTGATATTAGGTATTACTGGTATTATCTCCTGCTCTACAACGTCTGATCGCTGTCCAGAGGGGAGGTGCTGAAATGCTTTGCTGCATATTTAGAAGAGGTGAAAAGAGGTTGTCCAGAACACATTAAATATGTCTACATACGTCAATATGTGTTGGAGATAAGTTTGATATAAGTTACACATAAGTTCAAAACACATTACTCAAAATGTTATGGCCATAATTTGTATGTGAAAATAAAATAAGATAAAAAAATAAAATTGATAAAATTCAGTTCTTTATGCTGTCTGCTCCTCTACAGCAATACAAAAGTACAACAACTAACTACAATTATTAACTACTACTATTATAACAATAATGTTGATAGTAGTATCTAGAACTCACCAAAAATTTACAATTGACCAAGCTAATATGCTGATCATGTAATGTAGCAAATCCAAAGCTATAATGACAAGAGGTTATAGACTGTAAATTAACATTCTTACCGATCATAAAACAAAATATCACTTAAAAGTAACTGAAATTCTCATCATTTTCTTTTATTATTATCAGTTTTTGCAACTTGTACTCTACAATTATCATTATTTGATACAAACCAGTGAGTTATTCCTCCATGTCTGGTAACAGTATGCTGTCTAGAGACTGGATCCAACTTCCCATCAAACTGTATTTTAAAATTCAGTAAAATTCTATTTTAAAATTCCCTCTCTAAATAGAAAATTTTTCAAGGTGTATTTTGAAAGAAGAAAACTAGGCTTTGTTTTTAAGTCTATGTTGAAGGTTAATTAGCCGTTATTAAATTTCCCCACTGTTAATTTTCTCTCAGACTAACCCATTTCTGAAGTAAAGTCTTGCATCATTTGTGTGATTTTTTTTTTTTTTACTGTTGTTTCTGTGTGAATACATGAACTATGTGTGGTTAGGGCCTGAAGTGACCCAGGGTCAAACAGGTGACCCAGACTGGAAGGAGTCATAGGATTCTACATCGACCTGAAGCCTTTTCACCTTCTCTAACACTCTTTTTGCTTCCACAAATACACACCATTTTCAGCACTTTGACAAAAACCTCTCAACCAACATGCTTTGTTAGTTTTCTCTAAAGCTCCTGTCATTTTTACAGATGATGATCTCCATCATGAGTGTCTTGTCTGTGAATTTCTTTATTCTAGAAAACCCAAATGAGATATTTTCTTGTAAAGTTTGATGTTGATTTCTGCATATTTGTGCTTCCTGGTGGCTTTGCAATTAACCCTTTCCATGCTTTTAAATGGATTTTACAGCAGCATCTCTTGTTCATGTTGTGATCCTGATGCAGTTAATGTGCTGTTGACCTGCTGTAGTAACTATTCATTCATTCATATTCATATGTTCTGATGTATTGTCTGTGATTTCAGGACTCCTCTCTGTCCTTTGCTGGGGTTCAAACACAGTTTTTATATGATAGCTGTAACTGAGCAGCACCAACATGCTGGGATCTCCTTCAACACACACTCTGTACTATCTTCTTCCTCTCTGAACACATGACAAAAAATAAGAGAGCAAAAATATCTCCTGTGTTTGGTCTCTATATTTGTCACCCTGCTCAGCACTCTTGAGTGATACCACATATACTCCAGGGGCAGTTTGGGGGTAATGAAGAGACACCATATCTCATTACCTTGTTACTACATTTTTCTACATGCATCAAGCTGGATAAATATAGAGTTCAAAGTAAAATGCTTAGGTAAACACCAACCCCTGTGCAAACTCTGTCAGCTAAAAATCAAGACTGCCTGTGTTATCATACAGTTACATCAACATTCTTAAACACAGATTTAAGCAGGGAATGAATGAGCAGACAGCCAGAGAAAAGTTGGACTGAATAATTCTCCTACATTTTCAGCAGTGTGTATGTACACACCCCTACCTGCATCTTTTTTTTGTTTTTGTTTTGTTTTTGGTGCTTTCTTTATTGAAATGTGCCCAAAGAATAATATTTCTCCATCTAACACTAGTAGATGTTTTAATTTTAGTGTCAAAAAATGACACACCTGTTGCAAAAATCTTGTAAAAGATAGTCTGCATATATTATTATTATCACAGTCACATATGAGTCAAGTAAGTCAAAAGCTCCAGACGAGCATGAATGGCACACAGGACGCCAACCACAGCCACATCATAGCAAGAGTAGAGCAAAGTTTCTCTGCTGTTGTGCAAGGGTAACGGAACTGATATTAAAGCCTGTGCACTTCCTGTCACACGTTCATTCGATCTCATGTTTCACTTGACAAAAAAAAAAGCAAAAGACAATGTGCTGATGTATTAGGACTAATTCCTCATTCCTCCCACTCGCTGTGAGATCAATATTTGCACCGCTGTGGCCAGACAATACGCTAGATGGAGCCTGACGCCTACGCTGCTACCAGGGGCTACAACTGAGGAACAGAGACAGCAGTACAAGGCAGCTGTGAACACAAATAATATAATGACACCATGGCAGATGAGACAACCGCTTCAGTTTGCCTTCACTGCTGTCAGATCCAAGTTGGACTGCGGAAACTTAGACCACATTAACTGTGACTTGTGTGACTGCAGACTCTGATCTCAGCATTGTCAGATATGTGATGGGATGCAAATGTATAACAATGACAGAAGAATCAACATCTACAAACAGCAGACATGTCAGTCACACTGCAATAACTACTAAGATTAGCTACCATAAACTATAGACAGGCCCAGCTTGTAAAGAATGGAATAATGGAATAGTGTAAGGAATGTGGAGAACTTGTATTTGGCCATTTAATTTGGTAGTGGTAAACATGGAAATGTAAAATAACATTAACACCAGGAAACAATAAGTGTAGTTGTGATGTGCCAGTGATGTATGATGTTAACAATAGTAAATCTTACACATCGTCTATTTAAGATTGATGTCATTAGCCAACATTAACCACAAACATTTATCAGAATACAGTAAGTATATAATACATAGCAATATTGACCTAATCCAATTACATGAAGCTAACAGCCGTTATGTATCTTATATGAGGTAATATTAGCTAACACTAAATGCAGATGTCAACAGTAATAATAACATGTCCATTGAAGGATTGCTAACACTGACCACAATACAAGAAATGGTGCCAACATCCACTTCTAGTGTAATAGTTTATTATCTACTTGATGTTTGCAAACATTAGCTAACATTTGCCAGATTACACGAAGTAACGGCAGTATGGAAGTTTCACAGCAGTATATGTTAATGATTTACTTACATTTGCTAGCATCCACATTTCATTAAAACAGGGTTAAGTAATTTCATAGTATTGACCATTTGCTAAGATTATCATTTTAAGATTTACATTAAGCATTTGGATGAGACCGATTCAAAGTAAAACAGCAAAATTGATGCCAATATTGTAGTGAATGTGTATTCTTGCATATGTAGTGATTTTATTTTTGATTTACTTTCAGTATTTCTTTAGGATGTAAATGTGTATTCTTGCATCTGCAGTGATATGTCTGTTAGACACAGACAAAGGAAGGAGGTCTGTCTTTATATTTTCTGTCTTTCTATATAGTTGTGGCTCATATAAACACTAACGGTCCATAACCACAGGGCTGGACCTGGACCCGCCTGGAGTCCTCATGTGACATGGGTTACCTTGAATGACTATACTTTGGTCAGACTGGCCTACACTTGTACAACTTCCTTCCTCATCAGGATTCATTGTGTCCAGCCTGCAATTCTACTGCAGCTATTTTTGCCAAAGCTACTTTTCCCCTCTGCCATTTGCTCTGCAAACATGGTCTGGCCAGTCCTTTCCCTATGTTTGTTTGCTCTGCCAAATTACAGAGAGGGAAGGAAGGAAAAAAGAAAAGCTCAGGAAGCATGAGGTAGCATTTTTTCCAGCACAAAGAGGCCAAGAGGGAGGAACCTGACACTGAGCTTCATTTAGAAAGTGTGGTCTCCAATATAAAGCCGCTGCAATAAACTGAAGATGAGGCATAATGTCTGGAATTCATTCATGAGGCATCTTATCAGCAGCCTGTGATAGTGAGTGGAATGCTGGCAGATAACCCTATGTTAGTCAACAGAGATTTGACAGAGGAGATTGTGTGGAGTAATGGCTGACAAAGACACACATAAACACAATCATACTCACACAAAGGAATGACAAAGTGAAATGTCTCAGAGTCATTTTGGGCTGCTCTCCCAGTTCATAGCTGAGCACTGTAAATCAATCCCACATCATTTACAGCAGCACGTTAAGCAGCCCTTCAAAGGCCCATAAATCTGATGTCGATCGGTGCTCTGTACTGCACCGTCAACGGAATAATTACACATTACTGTCGAGCCTCTTTATCTTGCACCTTCGTTTGTACATTCTTTCCGTGGAAAAGCACAATCCTGTCATGAAGCTCCAACCCTTACAACACACCGACCTGCTCTGTGGATCTTATCACCATGGCAACGCACCACTTTCTCCCTCCCTCCCCATTTCTTTCTCTGCTCTCTGTGCGCACTTAGAGCAGCCCTCTCCACCGAGCTCATCAGAAAACATTCAGCCCGTACATCAAGCAAACATCTCTGCAGTCATGATCAGAACAAGATGCTTCCACCAGGCAAACGGTCACCACATATATTTTTGCAATAACAATCAGTTGATCTCACAGTCTGAAGAAAAACAAGAGAGCCTGCTGTCATATGTGGAACTGATAACTGACTGCAGTCATATATTATTCATTATAAAATGGGAACGATATATTAATAAAGGAATATCATTATATCAAATCATACTGGCACCAAGTAGAAGTGTTTTTTCAGTTTCATTCCAATTCCAACACCTAAATGTGGTTATCTGCTGATACAGATACAAGAGCTCTGTTTATCTCTTTATCATTTTCCTAAATTATTTTTGTTGTTAATGTTAGTATTATGTGCAAGGTGACATTGGGCTGTTGTAAATCACACAGCGCTCCCTATAGATAAAGCAATATATGCATTGGATTTAAATGTTCAACAGCAATTTATTCAGGCTGGTGGATAAGTAAGCATCAAATACAAGCAAGTGTAGGAGGGCAAATTGCTATGGCAACTTCTATAATATTTTTAAAACCTGAACAGATCATGTGCACAGTCATTTATTATCCACGACACAAAAGTAGATTTCAGGGAAATAGGTGAAATAGCTAAAAGTTAAAAATTTCAAAAAGTTCAAAGCTCAAATACTTTACTATTAAAAGAAATTAAAAAAAATATGGGGATTACGGACTAACTCTGAGTACCTCATTGCTGATTAGTTAATTTAAATTCTTAGTGATGGCTAAGTAACTACCTTCATAAAAAGCACCACACTATGGAATCTGGATTGCTGTGTGCATGGCTGATGTTTCAAAATTGAGTCAAACATATGGTTATCGGTGCCTGTTATTGATACTGGTCTGGATCCATCCCTACTCTAATCACTGCTTCTTGGAATGAAATTGCTGTCACTTGATCAACTTTTCTTTACATTTTTGTAGCTTTCCTTCCTTAATCCCCAGACATGAAGAACATATTTTCATATATAAAGTAGGCAAAGCTGCTGTACTGTGCTGCCATCTTTGTTGGAGGCAACATATCAACGTAGTATCATGAGTCACTCTGAGATTCCCAGCCCTAATCATAAAAGGGAAGCAGAGTTCTTTTTTGTGAATTGATTTGATTGTCTTGTGCTGTCCCTCAAGTGGGAAAACTGCAAATTTTTATGTTATTATACCTGCGCCGTGTTCACCCTGCAAATTAAAGGGGCTCCTCACTTATCTTTACCTGGTAAACAACGTCTAGTCTGCAGCTTTGAGGACGTCTGCCCAGGTGGATTAGGGGAGGATGATTAGAGGATTGACAATTTATCCTTGTCAGCACTGTCGAGTTATGCTACAGTCCTGTCATGAGACCAAGCTGAACTTCCCTTGCCACTCACATACTGCTTCACTGCATCCATCACCCATTAAAACTTTATGGCCCTAGCACATCACTGCTGTAAATGATGGCTTATAATTCCTTTGTGTCACACTGCATGCCTGAGTATTACAACGCAACAGTCTACAGATCAGAAATGTCATCTAGGCTACTCTGAGAATTCCTATTTAGTGTCTTCATATTTGTTGGGGTGGACTATACATATTTCTGATATGATTAATTGAGCTGCTGAGATGAGTTTGCATCAGCAGTGAGACACGGAGCCTTAGGGCAGTTCTACCCAGACCATCCTGACACTCCAATCACCTGCAGTGTTTCTCACACGTTACTTCAAGTGAAGTCAATCCACCAATTAGTCTTAAGAAGAGTGCCACGGCTGCCTGCCTTCACACTGTCTTGGTGCATTTGGACTCACATATCCAGAGTCATTACACAGATCTCCAGCAGTGCATAAAGCAGATTAATAATATCAAAGCACATCTGTGGCCTTTGGTGGTGCTGTAAATCTTGTACTGAACACTCCTGCTTCAATTACATGATGATTTAATGACTGTAATGCAGACCTGGAGAGCAGGCCACTGGGATATAATTAGCCATGGTGGAATAGAGGGTGATGTAACAAGTGAAAGACAGTGTTCTCTACTCACCTCTGGCCCTCGCTCCTGGACGTGGCATGATTCACTATCTCCCTCTGAGAAGGAGCCTGACTCATCACTGGAGTTGGTGCCGTACGACTGCTCACATTTGATCTTGGGTCGCACCTGGTTGAAAAGTGCATCTCCTCCCACACTTTGCTCCTGCTGGTCCACACTGAGGCATCGCACCACATTGGAGCATGGTGAAGAGGAGAATTCAAACTGGGGGAGGCTGCAGGGGGAGCCGCCGCTGCCGTCCTCTGCGTATGAGTATGAGGAGCAGGAGCTGGAAGTCCTGGTGCGGGCTTCGCATGGCGGCGAGCGTGGGCACACTTTGATTGGCACTGGGCAGCTGGTGTTGGGCCGTGGGCGGCAGAGAATTGGGGGCTCAGAGGAGGTGGTGCTGGGAGAATAGGTCTGGGAGGTGGGTAGGGACTGGCTGGCTCCAGCCCACAAGCCCTTTGGCATGTGCTCAGAGAGCTCCATCTCCAAAGAGTTCCCACCGGGATAGGAATGCGCTGGGGTTCCCAGACGATTACAGGCCCCTGAGGAAAATATGACACTACGGCGATCTAGCTCAACTTCCTGTTTGCAGACCCCATCACAGGAGGTGGACTTGAGGGACAACCCTGCAGGGAAACTGTCCACGTCCTTTGGGGATGTTACAGACAGGCCCAGCTCCCCAGTAAAAGGCCTGAAGTCTTTTTTATGATCTCCCTGAGAGTTTCCTTTGTCCTGGGGGCAGACAAGTCTGTTGGCAAATAGCTGCTGTGATGTGTTGGGGACACTGGGAAGGTCCACCCCTTTCTTGAAAAAGGCTCTGAGGCAGGAAGGGGACTTGGTTCTCTTGGTTCGTTCCATGGATATGGGTTTGTCCATCTCCATGGCTGTCACACTGTCCTTATCCCTGACATCCTGCTCATCCTCTGACAGGCACAATGAGATTGACTCTTCCTCTGCCTGTGGTTCAACTTTGATCTGTGCCAAAGGCAGCCTGCCCTGACCTGGCGCTGCCCCACTAACGCCGCTCTCCTTTAATGTGCTTGGAAAACCTGAGGTACTGGTGTGTGAGGAGGTGTCATTATTGTGCTTGTTGCAAGCCCACTGGTATTTTCTGTACTTAGGGCATCGTGGCACGTCTGATGCTCCGTGCCGATCAAAGTCCAGTTGGCCATCTGTGACGTTACCAGGCATAGCCACTGCTAGCTGATCACTGCCGGGGCGTCGAAAGGAGGCAAGGGTGTCAGTGCACCGCAGCCCCCTGGGGGACGTCGGCCTTTCTGCCTCCGACTGCATGCTCTCATCCTCGGAGTTGTTTGCCTCAGGTGCCACCTTGTGACAGAGCAGAAGTCCATCCTCCTCGCTGCGCAGCTGAGCCTCCAGGAAGCGAAAGCATGAGTCCTCGAGGTTGTGCATGCGCAGGAATTCAGCACAGCGGATGACCTCCTGGATGTTTTCTCTGCTGAGTAACAGCTTAGCAGTGTAGGCAAACTGCAACAATGGTGCGAATCCCCTGGCAGTGACCTGTAAAAAAACAGGGAAATTGCCAGCATTACCATCAGCACAGCCATTGTTCTGAGCACTCGGAGTGTGGTGAGACAATCTGACAGCTCCAACCACCATACACAAACACTGTAAAGTACCTGTTAATCTGTTTTATCTTGTCAGCAATGACCATTCTATATAGCATTAAATAAGAACTGGTGCTGTGGGCTGGTGGCAGGTTCTGGCTTCAGCATCATGTTCACAATAACAACCTGTGGGACATTCCAACTGTCCACCACTGTCTGCCTTGTGGTCACATCTTTGGTTTTACACCCACACTCACTGGTTTGGAGTTACAAACATCTCAGTATATAAGCTGTATTTATTCCTTGAAATGGTTTATATACGGCTTAAGTTTCAGAAGGGCAAAATAATTTTGGTTAAATTGTGCATTTTATGTACGAGTTCCATGTAATAGCATTCTGTATATCACAAAATATGTGTAACAGTGTTACAGTTAATAAGAATAAATGCTTTAATGTCCTAAAAAAATGTTGGTGATAACAAAGATTACATCTGACTATAAAGTGAAAAAAAAAAAAGTTTTTTCTGCTAGCAAGATAGAGTCCTTGACTTTGAGGAGAAACAATGGCTCACAATAAAAATCAGCTGCACTTTTTCACTGTTAGTTTGATATTAAGTGATTCAGACTTATGTATATATGTACTGTATGTGTATGTGCATTCCTTACTGGTTAGATGTTAAATCAGTTCAGTAAATATCCAGTTTCGAATAAAGTCAAAGATGATTTTCAACGGTGTCTGAATTTTGTTCCCTAGTGGGTGATATCCAATTGCCTATGGTTATTAGACTAAATAAAAGTAACACCCAGTAACATACAGTTTTGTGTAAAGTGAATTGTTGCAGCCACTTTCTGTGTCAACGGGCCTGTATCCTCAGGTCAACTGCCTGTAAAGCCTAATGGTTTGTAAGACTACGGCTTATCCCTGTAGTGGCCATGTGGTGCAGGATGATAGAGAGAAGCCTTCCTTTTAGACTTAATGCCAGATAATTAGGTGAAGTTGTGAGGCTGCAGAAGGCCAGGCTGCCCTCTGCTGCTGCTGTGGTTGAACACACAAACCAGAGAAAGGAATGGACCTTTAATAGCAACTTTCTGTCTATTGTTTCGACAGCGGCATGTGGTTCTAGCTTTACTCCAGTGCCCAATCCCTGCAGCTTTATCCAGGATCATTCTCTGGTGGCAAACACTTCACCGTTAGCTCCTTGGAGGAATGCAATCCAACCACTCACACACACACAGAGAATAGGTGTGCTCACAAATGCAATTACAATGGACTCACTTTGAATCGGGGTTGGTATTGTTTGCTCTACAAAGCACCTTTTCAGCAGCTGAGTCATGTAAAGTCTTCCTTACAAGACTTAACAGAGGCTTGTCGATGTAGGAGATGAGCAGCATAATGTGGTTTTAATGAGTCCACTGTTTACTGATTGTTTTGCAGCCTTTTGTTTGCTGCATCAAGAAGATGAATTACTCTGGAAAGGTCTAGTCTACTGTACTGTGAACACTGCAGCAGCTTCCAGAAGTACAGCAGTCTCTACCAGACACCCCACTAGTAAAACAGGATTTTCCTTCTAAGTAATCAAGCATGAAAAACCACAGAATTTATGGGTGGATTTTTTTCCTCCTAGAAAAACAGCTAAGTAGTGTGCAGGAGGAAATGCAAACATGGCAGTAAAAAAATATGTTGAGGTCATTTCACATCAGAAAATGTATCTTCATTTTGTGGATTTTCTGAAAAACAGATAAAAACATGCATTAGTTTGCAAATGTTTTTTTTTTCTTTTTTTTTTTACCTCTAATATACACTACAAGCTCAAGAACACAATGGGGTATGGAACATGACCCAAAGGTCAGAGGACTATGTGACTAAAAACAGATATGGGTACAATAGCTTTAAACTGTAAATTTTACCTCTGTTAAACTCATTTATCCTGAAGATTACAGATTAAAATGTGGTTCTAAGTGCAATGTGAATACACAAACTGGTGTTCATGCAGCACTAACTTGCTGATGGAAACAACCCAGAATTACTTGTTTGGGAATTATAATAAAAACATTAGGAATAGGGCTGAAACTTATCATTATTAAGAAATAAAAAGGTAATTACTAAAAGCCTGTAGCAGTGTTTTTTAAACAAACATCTACAAAAATGTCTATTTTTGCTTTTAAATAAAGATAAATAATCATTATTTTATTTAGCTAAATCCTATAATTGTTAAAGGCCTATTTAGCTGTTAGTTTTCTATTATCCTGAAATGGAAACTGTATTACAGCAGTGACCACCACCTTTAACCACATCAACTGAACCTTCTTTCATACATTTCACATGCATGGAGACAAATGACGATCAAAATATGTACTACTTGTGGTGTATTCATGACTGAAAGTAGCCCCTGACAAATTTTGATCTGTTTTGACATCCTCTTGTCAGTCTCCAATACTTTGACAAGTGTTGGGTTTTTGGTTACATAAAACCAACAATAACATGAGTTTTCATCATTGTTACACATTTAATTGTCATTGCCATTGGATGTTGTTCGGATCCTGTATTTTAGTCGGCAATGCTGCCGCCTACATCCCCATATATGGGTGGGTGAGAGGAGCAGGAGATGAAACACTAAGAAAAGGCTAATGTGGGAACTTTTTTCATAAATTTACTTCCAGCCAAATCGTTCTGTATGTGGAGTTTGTGTCCAAGATCAGTTTGTTTAATCATTGTGTCAGAATGCCCACATTTCGCATGCATCATTCATACTAACTTGTGACAAATTAATATACAGAATTCTAACTGCTGTACTATGAAATGAGACACTGCTGACCTGTGATAGAATAAACTATTTTTTTGGCTGGGTTTAGAATCAGACCTGAACGCTGGTGCAGAGGCAACTACTTGTAAAGTTAGATTTGCATGATTAGATATTTTCTTGTTTGTGTGCCCAATCTTAAAGGGGAACTTCGGTCATTTTCAACATGCTATTCTACTGCTCGATCTACCCGAGAAAAGCTTGTACTGGAGACGGCAGAAATTTTAGTGCAACCGAAGTCGAGCTTTTTGATGCTCCAGGTCTGTAAACAAA
>JAPTYQ010000017.1:4669616-4703525 GCA_029814465.1 Ostorhinchus cyanosoma | reverse complement strand
ACACACACACACACACACACACACACACACACACACACACACACACACACACACACACACACACACACACAGTGCACTGATGGAGGTGGGGGGGTTACTCTTTCACTTCCCCATTCCCACAGAAACAGAGTGTTGCTGGGCCACACGCATTTTGGAACCTATGTGAAATGTCTGTACTATGGTTACTCTCTTTTACTAAACAAGTCTGCCATCATTTACTTACTTTATTAAGAAAAATGTCCCCTAAAACATATAGATTAAACAAAATAAAACAATGAAAGGTCAAAAGTGACACACACTCCATGATGTGGTGGTCATCTAACTTTGCCATTTTTACTTAGTGCACTGGTGGACTATTTCCATTTTCTCCTATTTCTCGTAATGTCACGTAGAAATATTGTACTTTTTACTCTGCTATGTTCATTTGACACATTTGTTCTTTTTAACATAAAAAACAGGTTAATGTGTCACTAGTCTGCCCATTCACTGGCAAGATTCAGTACAAAAGTGTTTTAAGTCAGATTAAATGTATTCTCTGTGCCGTTAAAGCATGCTCTGTCCTTATCTGTAGTGCTTTAATACACACAATATTATCCTGAGCAGACGCTCTAGGTGAAGTTACCCTCTATGGGTCGGATTGGATTGTGGCTTATTCTGTAACCCATACACACCTATTGCTTTCTAGATGTAGACAGATTAAATGGTTGAGCTGATTAATTGATGCTGATAACATGTTTTCTGCAGAATACGGCCCAGACAATTGCTGTTCCAGACTTACTTCTTCATTTAAGTAGTTACTTTGACTTAGATGTTCAGAGGTTTGTCTGATGGAAGGATTATGGCTCATTAAGTAGCTATTGACTTTCTTCAGTCTCCAAACTTAAACGATCGTTGTACAGAGCCCATTATCCTCCAAATTGTTACATTTTACCACTTGGTTGTAATGCAATCAATCAATCAAATTGTATTTATATAGCACAAAATCCTAACAAAAGTTATCTCATGACACTTTACAAATGGCCAGTCGAAACCAGACTCTCAAGCCAATTTACAATCCATTACACCCCTAATGTCACTTTTCTATATAAAAGTCTCCGTATGTCCTTAAATGTTATAAAGTGCCAGCATGGGACAGTAGATGTCATTACATAACCAAAGGATGAATCGGATGAGGCGGGGCTGGTTCTGGTGGAACACCACAGTTTGTCTCATGTCTCAGGTCATAATACGTTTGATTTTTTTGGTCTTTATTTCCGCTGAGACTTCTTCAACCTCAACCCTGAGCGTTTTTATAACCATGACCAAGTTGTGTTCATGCCTAAACATAGCCATTCCATAACCAAGGCATTGTCTCTGCTCCACACACTGAAGAAAGATGCCAACCACGTGTGAAAACATGAAGTTGAAATGTGACCAAGCGTCATGCGAAGGTGGGGTTGACGATATGTACTCGTAACTGTCGATAAAAAAAATCTCCTACCTATTGATCTCTATTGCTTTTTAGGATTTATTTTGATTATCTGATGTGATAAAACTTTCGCCTAACTCGATATTAGCATAGTGCAAATTTTGCTCATACTCCATCATGTTTAGAGGCTTCCAGTAGAATCACAACAACATAAATGCATGACATAGATCCATAAACTACATTTAATTTTCAAATGTGTAAAATGAGTCATTGACACATTAAACCAAATGTAGAATCTTTGACAGTCCCAAGATCATGACCTCCAAACCTACACACTGTATGTGGCCAAGTTACTGCTGACATGAGTAATCTGATTACATCATTTTAGGAATTCAGAGCACATGCTCACGTTGGTTCTGTCCCGTCTCTCACTTATGCAGAAACACAACCATAACACACTCACAGAGACACAAGAATGCTGTGAAGTCTGAAACTTTTTTTCCCCTTTCCCTCTGAGTCATAAAATGAAGGAGGAAGCCAGGAATGAGTCAGAAATGTTCCACAAGTCTAATAGTACCTCTTAGAGCTGCATGAATGACTCTCAGGGAGCAATGGTCTCTCAACACAGTATAGAACCTCAGCGATGAGACCTGGCGTGCTGTCCACACGTATTTTCTCTGCCATAAATACTAGGACTATTGATAAACACTGTGAATCTGTGCATGAGGAGGAAACATGAAGGGAAGGTTCCTGAAGTCAGTGATGATGACGGCACAGTAAAGACAAAGCAGGATGCTCTCCACTGCAATGTCTACAGAGAAACGTGTTTTTGTGTGTGTGTGTGTGTGTGTGTGTGTGTGTGTGTGTGTGTGTGTGTGTGTGTGTGTGTGAAACTTAACTCCACACCACACATTAATTGGCTACACCCATGAAAGTATTGTGCATTGTTAAGTGCTCAGTGCTGAATGGAGAGGCTCAGTGAAGCAGCGTCACATCAAAGTAGTAACATTTACATGGGTTTCCCCCACTCACTCCATTTAGACGGCCGAGGGTGTATCTGGTCTGGGGGGATGGTGGAAGGAATATTAATTCAAGCTTTGAATGAAGTCTATCAGAGGGATGTGTGTCCTGCTGTTCCACTTTCAACATACATTCCTCTGGATTTATACAAACTTGGTTTAAATATTTGCAGTGTTTGTCAAATGACATTATTACAGTTTGAGTTTATTACAGACTCCTGCTGGTAATTAACTGTTGATAACTGCTGTGGTTGATGCACGGTGGAGGACATGGATGAATGAACGAGGAATGAGTTTAAAACACAACATGACTATATATGTTGACTTCACTGAATGTCTTCAAATCTGGCACAAATATTTATTTGAACTCAAGGATGAGGTGAAAAGAGCTTGGTCACTGATTGTATAAACTAAAGAAAACTGATATTTTTGTATGTTATTAATTAAGATCCATATTAACAACTAATGATGCAAAGGTAGTAGATGCATCTCATTGAAATTACAGTTCTTCTTTCCTAATCATCCATAACTCAACCCTGCTTCACTGAAATTGTTGGAAGTATCACTCTATCCACATTAATATTAACTGATTGGTATCAAAGAATGTTGAACGTAAATTTGAACAGCTCATAAATAAATGTATATTCTTTGTTGTTGCCAAGAGATATGTTTTTACAAGTTTAGGCCCTGACAAAATGATGTTTGATCTGTACATTTTGGATTTACACTTCAGTTATAACTGTAAACACCAGTGAGTTGACCAGTGATTGATGGGATGTGATTGATGAGATATGTTAATCAGATTTGTTCTATTCTCAAAGTTTTTAATGACATCGCATTTGTTTATTTCAGGTTGATGAAATAGGTTCTGTTAAATAAACCCCTCAAAATGGCTACTCCTTAACAAGAGGCACAATGTGTATTGTGATTTATTGAAACCAAATCGGGGTTATGTTAAAGAAATTGTGTATCGAACAAAAATATGAGACATCAATGACCTGACGCAATAGATCAGTGATGCCATTACCACCATTGATAAGGGTATGGTACAATGAACATGACAAGAAATCGAGTACGGTGTTA
This sequence comes from Ostorhinchus cyanosoma, assembly GCA_029814465.1. NCBI lineage: Eukaryota > Metazoa > Chordata > Actinopteri > Kurtiformes > Apogonidae > Ostorhinchus > Ostorhinchus cyanosoma. Next base: position 4,700,015 of record JAPTYQ010000017.1, on the reverse strand, counting down.
ATGTGCTTTGTGTAACTAATGGTACGGGGCACCATTTGTAAAGCAGCTCATGCTGAAAAAAAACAACAACATTTTTGTGACATTTAGCTTCAAACAATGTTAAAAAAAAACAGGTGTGAAATTTTCAATTACTTTTTTTTGCATATTTACAGCAATATTTGTCAACTTGGAGAAGATGTAAATAGCTAAATATGAATATTAAACAATACACCTAAATGTTAAATGTAAATGCTAAATCTAAATGTTAAATCTAAATCTATACGTTAAATATAAATGTTAAATGTAACTCTAAATGTCAAATGTTAATCTAAATGTTAAATGTTAATCTAAATGTTAGATGTCAATCTAAATGTTAAATCTAAATCTACATGTTAAATGTTAAACTTCAGTGTTTTGGGTGAAACTAAATATTTTGCTAATATGTAAATTAGAAATCTTTCAAAATAAGAGTTCCCGGAGATCACAGTGTGTTGGTGGGTTTGTCCTGGCTCCAGCTTTCACGTTAAACTCACTTCTCCCTTGTGTTCTGTTTTTGGGAGGTCAGTTGAGGACGAGTTCACAGCATAGGGCTGGAGTTGAAACATTAGTGATGTTTACGGAACCAGTTCTGTTTAAAGACCATGGAACTAGTTTCGCTTACAGACCTCAGAACCAAGCCATGCTCTGACCTCCAAGTCTGGCTTCACGCCCGCACCAAGCCCTGCTGCTGTGGGGCTTGGAGGCACTCATACACGCAACTGGTTCCAAATAAGCAGATCCAAGAAAGCTTATTCAGAACCAACATGGGACTGGTCTTCCGAGGTCTGCTTTCGTTAAACGTTACTGGTAGCTGATGAAAACCCTGGAGCTATTTGCATATTAGCTAAATATTTAGTTTCATCTGAAACATTGAAGTTTAACATTTAGATTTAGATTTAACATTTAGATTCATATTTAACATTTAGATTTACATGTAACATTTAAAATTTATATTTATATTTAACATTTACATTTAGCATTTACATTTAACATTTAAGTGTATTGTTTAATATTTATATTTAACTATTTACATCTTCTCCAAGTTGACAAATATTGCTGTAAATCTCCAAAAAAGTAACTGAAAATTTCACATGTGTTTTTTTGTACATTGTTTGAAGCTAAATGTCACAAAAATGTTGATGTTTTTTTCAGCATGAGCTGCTTTACAAACAGCACCCCATATAATGGTGCCCATATAGAACTGTATTAAATGAGGCAAAAAAGCACTTCTATATCTACTTTTCATTTTGTATAAATTTCCACACATTTGTCTATTCACTTGCTTTTGTAATAAATGTGTTAAATTGTAAAGAGACTTTATAGATACAGATAGTTTAAGATCATGTCCAGACATGTTTAAATGCATAATAAAAAGGCTGAGTAGCCTACTCATATTCAATCTCTGCAAAAAAAACACCCAAAATGCATCATAATATAAACAGTTGTTCATTTCCACAGTTGAACTTTTGGACATCTCATGTTTGGCATTACTTTCTAACCCTAGTGAAACAGATAGAACTTAAAAGTTTAAAAACAGAAAATTTACTCATCAGTGCACAATTAAAGTTGTTTCAGTGGTCCATCATCAGTAAATGAATCCGTTTCACTGCAGACCTGCTGCTTGTGTTGGCCTTGGTTTAAACCATGTAAATCTGCATGTGCTCAGCTCAGCCGTTCATCGTCCTCCATTACAGAGGTAGAATGACGGATGGTCCAGTCAGTCTACGTTCATCAAACAGCTGCAGGAGCCCCACTGTAACAAGCACAGCCAAACTGGCCCAATATTTTCCCTCCAGGAGAAATAATAACAGTGACGACATTAAGAGGGATTTTTCACGACAGCAATGTGTGGAAAAAGAGCACTTAGTGTTCACATGCATCTCAGATATTCTCTAAGTCATCCAAAGTAAACAGTAAATGCACGGTTGGTATGCTTCATGTTTCTCGGTTGGAACTTGACAACAGATGGTGGAGACTTTTAGCTCTGCTCTTTCCTGACTATTAATATCTGCTGGACAGTTTTCCATTCAGACTTTCAACATTTAAACCAGATTTCAAAACATGTACTTTCTTACTCTAAAATTCCATGTGTCATGTATGCATATGTACATCAAGATTTTCATTTACAGTACTGTGAACATCTTCAAAATCTTGCAAATGGTGTTATTTCATATAACTTAAAAGTAAAAAATCTGTCAAAATGTTTGAGTCAAGACACACGTTCTGGACAGAAAAAACAACAATCCAAGATCTCATTTACTTGTGTGAATAAATATCTGCATAACAAAACACCAACATTGGAATTAGTTATGGGCAGAATAAAATTTGTCTGTAGATATGAACTTCCAACAAAAACTTGTTGAATTCATTTCTTTTCTGTATAAACACATGTACTGTAGTAATAACTAAACAACAAATATAGATGGAAGAGATCATAAACCTACAGTCTTGTAGAAATATAGCTCAGTCTGGTAGGGTCTAGACGTAGAGGCTATTGTCCAACTTTTTGAGCTTCTTTCATAAACTATGACTACGTAGTTTTATTCAGTGTGTTCTCTTAAGTTCTGTTGATGGTTAATATATGTTACTGTCATGTTAATGAAACTTGTGCAGCTTTGTCTTCAGTTTTGGTCCTGAATAATATGGAGGCATATGTGTAACATCTTTCACTAAACTTTGCATCAAAGACCAGTCTATAAACCTTCAATCTCCTGAATACAAATCTATTACGACTATGAATACCCTAAATTCCTAAATATGGAATACTTTAGGGCAGAAGCTACAGAAAAGTTAAATGATATCTCATGCCACCATTGTCATGGCGACATTAACTCATTTTGAAGAACAGGTGATGCTTTTTTGCATAATACTCTGCCTATTTCATTTAGCAACAGGTATGTTCCCACAGGGAAAATTAAATGTGCTCTAAAATCATCTGGCGTCAGCGAAAAGCCTGAGCTCCCACCCTGTCCCCCCCAGGAATGGCACCGGGAGACCCTCTGTGATTTATGGCACAGCCCAATGAAAACAGAAGGCGTGAGAGTGGCAGCAGTGGAGGTGGGGGGGTTGTCACTCAGTGTTGGAAGCTGCCATACTTAACCACTAATTGACCAGGTTTTCTCAAGGGTCTGAACCCCCCCCCCAATTGATGAGGCGACTGTATGGGGCCTCAACAATGCACATAAAGCATCTTCAATGAGCTGCTTTCTCCCTAGGGGGCCATTCTTTACTTAGTACAGGACAGGTGGGGGGTGGGGAGGGGGTCTAATATTGATGTCATTCTACTCATCTCCACATTATTCCTGTTATTGATTCGTCTGATCTCAGCCACGCAGCAACAACAAACCCTGCTCTTCTTTCTCCTTCTTCTCTCATATCATCCCTTGAACTCCCACACATTCAAGCTCACAAACCCATTTTTTCCTTCCAGCCTCTTCCCTGAATCCCTCGTGCCCTCCGTTCATGTTTTATCGATCAGAGCCACATCAATACAGCTGAGATTCCACAGCTGTGAACTGCCCAATCACACAGACTAAGCACAGGCTTTCATCACTCGCAGCTTAATTGGTTTTGCGGCAGAATCAGACCTTACAGAAACACAGAACTGTCTTCATGAAGCAGCTGCTTTCACTGACTGATGTCTACATGCAAAGAATATTCAGGCTTTTAGACTTACTCAAAAAAAGACAACATTCCTCCTATGCTGACATGACATTCACCTTGACCTAACTCAATATGGGACGATCTGAGGATGGGTGAAGAACTAGGCCACGATGGTAAATGGGATACACACACCTCCACTGGAAATGGACAGAGCAAAGTCAACCTGAGAACTAAAGAAAAAGGTTGTTTTTCCTTTTGTTTGTTTCTTTTCTTAGTTCTTTCTAAGTCTTTTTCCTACTTCAAACCAAGTTTCTTTTGTGCTTGACTATGATACTTTCACAGCCTAAATGCACCACTTGTTGCATGTATTTGTCATTTGTTAAACACTATCAATGGTTTTTTGTGTCTGCAGATGAAGACAGTGCAAACTCAGCCTGCTTCAAGTTCTGTTGTATTTCTTCATATTTCTCTTTCTGACCAGAAATATAAGTTTTTCTATAAAGTATCTCTACCAGAAGTGAGTGTACCAGTAGTTGCTTTTCCATTGGCTATATGCGCAAAACTTTCCCGATATTTACTAAATGTCAAAAAAACAGAAGTGCGTAATGTCCGTTTTTCCATTAAATCACAAATGCGATAATTTGTTTATTTATTATTGTGAGATGACACGATAAGTCATTCCTTAAACATGGTGACGAACGTAAATATCATGTTGTTTTACAGATATATTCATTATTATTATATATTACCCCTCTATCCCATACTAAATTAAAAAATGATCTGGTTTGTTCGTGTGTCCACACACCGCGACGTGTTTCTTTTAACACTCTTCTTCTTCGCTTGTTGTAACGTCCATCAACATCCGTTTTTTTAAGTCACCTGACTGTAGTTGCGAAAAAAAAGGTCTTTCCATTGCAGTTTTGCATAACAGAAAGCTAGAGTTTTGTTGAAATTGTCCTTTTTTCCATTAGGTGAATTTTTATGAGCAAGTTATATTTACGATATTTGAGGGTCAATGGAAAAGCGACTAGTGTTCCTAAATCCTGAATTATAGCAGCATATCTCACACCTTTATGTGAAACAATGGCATGTCAAATTCAGAATGCTGTTGTAGTCCTCCACATCAGGTTTCACCACATGACCTTCTGAAGGTCTTGTTCTCAACTTATATTTTTAGTTTATCTTTGTCTGATTATTCTGTTTATTAACACTGCCAGTGTGATTTCATGTCAAACTTCATCCATTCATTATTTGGTATTTCTGGAGTAGAAGCTGTTGTGGTGGAGATATCAGATAAACGTAAAATGAAATATGGCAATTTAAACAACTGAGAGTTCCTCAGTGACAAAGGAAACAAAAGGATAAACCCTGCAGTAAATGAACTCTAAAATACAATGATTGATATAAGCCATCTCTGTCGATCAGGACCCATAGAGAGCTGTGGTGTCTGGTCTTGGACCTGGTATCTGGAGGCGAATGTGTAAATACATTAAGTGTGAATTTTCACAATGAGCAGCTCAATAGGAACACATACACGTTACGGTAGAATGAGACTGAACTGTGCACAACATGTCTGATGCTGTCACTTCAATCTAGAAAATGACTCACAGAGAAGCATCAGCTGCCAGGAGCTTTACAATGAGTGGAAAATCTGAATCAGCCCACTGTAAACCTCAAACACTGAAAACAAAACAAAACAAAAAAAGAGAAGAAAAAAAATCTGTGGAAATGGAGGCTGCACTACTAACCATTCATTGTTTCCACTCAGGAAAATTAAAATGTGCAGGCCTTTAACATATTCACAAAATCTGCATGACTGTATCATTTCCTTGACAGCAGGATATGGGGGGGTGTTTAAAAGTACCTACACAAACACACTTAGAACTAACATATAGTATTAAGCCTTAATTTCAATATCTTACAGTTATTTCCAGTAATTTAGTTAATTATCACTGTTAATCATTACAGTCCTTCAGTTTGTTGATGTGCCAGTACACAAGTGTAATGTACAAAAATAAATTAATGATGGTACAGAGTTTGTTCAGTTGCTCTAGCCAATTGGTCAATACTTATATAGAGAATGTGTCATATAGAATCACCAATATCTACATAATGTCACATCCACAGTCCTTTCCTATCTCCTACAAACACATTCCCATCCTCATATTATATATGATTTATATTCATACAGCTGTGAAATGATCATTTTTTGCATGGGTGTGACACCTGTGAGTCTCTAAACCACTCTCATGTAAATGCTGACTAATTAGAACTATCTTCAACCTGATGTAGTTCAGACCCAAAATTAACGGCTGCATCATTACAGCAGCTCACTGACACATATGCTGACAAATGTGGGGAATTTGAGGATTCTATTTGTGCTCCATCTTATATGGTCTATTAAAAAACGGAGCCTTGGGCCTTTTTTTTTTTTTTTTTGTAGACACCACCATCAGCCGATGTCATTAGAGTTTATTTATCTGGAAAGTGTTTCGTAAGGCTATGTTTACATATAGCCGAGTATTTTGGAAAACAGATATTTCCCCCTCTCCATTTGAAAAAAAAAACCTTGTGCACACATGATCACTTTCAGAAAAATCTTTGTTTATATGGTCCTGTATTTCTACATGCCAAGCCTGTTGATTGCACTGTAGTGAGATGATCAAGTACCATTAACCAATCAGAATCCTGAAAAGAATAACAACAAAACATAACGAAATTGTCATGTATTTTCTGGTTCTGGGTCCAAACCAATCTACGATGTCAATCAATACAATGCAATGCAAAAGGATGAGCCAGTGACTTCTTTTAACCTTCACAAACTGCTTTTCTGATGCCCCAGAGCAGATGACAAATCTGGTGAGACGAACTGTGACAGTTCTGTAGTCATCAACAGCTGTGGTCTTTTTTTCAATCATGCTCTGTCAATAGTTCATGAAGACTGCTATACACGGACATAAATTATTAGTTTATTTACTTTCCACTAAACTGGGCAGAACAGATAAGGGACTGATAAACAGAATATGAAGTATGAAAATGTGGAAACACCTCATAAAAGCCTTACTCTATGTTAAGTAAGTACACAAATATCCTGTTAAGCAGATGCACTGGGCACTAATTAGCTAAGATGCTAACTTTACCAAGCACAAAACATCCTCATTTTCCCATTGTACATGTACTACAGCAGTTCAATGTTGCACATTCTGGATGTTCTATGAGCAAGAAGAAGCAATACATGTTTGTATGGAAAAAACAGACAAAATCTGATATCATGAGTCTTCTCTGCAGGAATGTCTGCAGGAAATGTTTAAGTCAGAAAAATAAACTCACCACACTCAACAGTGTTACGTAAAGCGCTGAACTTCATGCTGTATGTTTTACAGTCAAATAAACATTGCACAACAGGGATTACACAGCATAAAATCATCCACTCTGAAAGGTCATTAGTTTCATATCAACAGCGGAGGATTGCAGCCTTGCAGCTAGAGCTGAGATGGCTCTGACAACTAATTATTCATATTCTGTCCTTAAAAACAGGTACTTTGTATGGAAACTTTAGAATTCTGTTAATATTCTATCTCACTGGACCTACACACCAGAAAAATGGCCCTGTTATAACACAGCCAAATGACTTTATGTTATGCAAAAAAATCTTCCAATGAGGTCAGCAGAATACTCACTGTTGTTTCTCTGTTGTAATATGATGTAAACTATCTTTAACTGAGTAACTAGTTAAAACCCGGTAGAGTTTTATGCCATATTATTGTAATTGTTCAATGCAATTTTTTGCCTCTGGTTCAGTATGAGGTTTTTCCTTCTTTTAAAAGTTTTTCTCTCCATTGTCAGCTGCCACTCCTTGAAATTCCCTTTTTGTTGTGAAAAATTCCAAATATAAGAAAGAAGCCAAACATCATTAAAGAGACAAAGAAATCTGGATTGATTTCTTAAAACTCTAACAAAAGTTTGGACATTGTATAATGTTCCCAAGAAAAGTAAAGTCCAACTACATGAGCTGACTCCTTTTCTTAACCAACACTAGACAGAGTTCACTGCTGCAAGCTGCAAAGAAGAACTGACCCTCTCTACATAAAAACCAGTAAATGATGGCTGTTTCCATAAATGTATATCACTGAGACAAACATTAGCATTGACATTGAGTTTAAAAAAAAACACTCCAAGCACAAAACTAACGTGTAACACAAGTACATGCTCGACAGTGTATTCATGTGATATTAATGCAATGGAATGTTAATGTGTATCAATGAGTGTCTTAGTTTATTCATAATTGTGATTTTCCTGAGATGCCAGGCAAATTCTTAAATGCAATGTAATGTGACAACTGTTTTGTCATTTTTAAAGGTGGTTTCATATCAATTCCATGAAAATACTGGATGTTAAAAGGCTAAATTATTATTGGCGGTTTATTCCAGTTTGAAGTGAGCAAGCCCAAGTGTCAGACATAAGATCTTACAGACTGTGTTTCTGTGTTGACAGGCTGTTTTCTGTGTTGGTTATACGATGCTGCCTGTTTTTTCAGTGTTTTCAGTGTTTCTGTGGCGCAGGTGGGAGCAGGGTGACATCCCTGTGACATGGGAACACTATGCCCTGGCTCTTCCTGTTCAATGCTGGCTCTCTGCCTGGACTCTGCCACTCACTCATGTTTCCTTTCAGCCACTGTGACATCACCGGTGCTGGGGGGGGGTAAGTCCGGTTCGCCCTTTCTAAGGTTTCACATGAACCAAGGTGTAGTAGAAGGATAATTGGTCCTCTGATTTCTGGCAGGTCACAGTATCTCCCTGAGCTAAAAATACACCCTTGCGTGTCCTTGTTCATACGTGTGCAGAGGGAAACCCGTGGAGAAGGTTACAGGTGGTTTATTGGTTACTGGAAAATAAATGTGGGCAAACACAAACCCTGAAGTTTGCTGACATTTCTGTTGGTGATTGAGCCACAGCAGAAATTCATGGCTGATATAGGTGAGGTTACAGTAATAAATATAGTTGTTACTACATAGCCTGTCCCCCCAATGGAACTATAATTGAGCCAGATCCTTCCATTGGACAATTACAGCAGTGATGAATATGTTTCAGTTGCAACAGGTTCTTTAACCCTTTACCTGATTCAATGGTTTCTCAATTATGTAGCATCCATCAGTTTGATAGAAGCATAAAGATTGGACTGTGTTTAATGGATAAAGGTCACGTAGTCTGATGAGTCTAGACTGACCCTGTTCTAGAGTGATTGCCCATCATGTTTAGTGCCTACAGTACAATCCTGTGGGGTCCGTGTTATGATCTGGGGTTGGTTCAGTTGGTCAGGTCTAGGTTCAACAATGTTACATGTCTAAAAACTGAGCAAATACATGTTATGACACCACATAAGTTTATTGAAATGGTGTCATGGTGAATCTATGCTGTAATCACAGCTAAAGACAAACCGGTGAAAGAGTGTGATTTTATATATTAACTAAGTATCTTTGACTTTAGTATACGCTGAATAACTGTTGAGCGAAACATGTGCAAGTCAAAGTAACTAAGGGTGTATTCACACCTACTTCATTTGGTCCGTTTAAAGCGGACCAGAATTCATTTCCCCAGAACATCTGGACTTTTTTAGGTGTGAATACAAACATGTGAACTCTGATGGGAATCAAACAAGTGAATCGAGACTGCTTCCCAACGGACTCTGGGCAGGTTCACTTCTGGTGTGAATATAACCGGCCTCAAGCCAAAACAAGCCAAGGAACTTTTTGTAGTTGATGAGCTGCTGTAGCCACTGGAAGTAGCTGAGCTGCACGTGTAGTCAGCTAATAGCAGCAGCTATGAGTTGTGGACAGATGTGAAGCAATGAGAAGATTGAGGGTCTGATTTACTAAAAGTTTGCACATGTAAAAACGTGTGCAAATTTGACTGCACACGCAAAAACATGCTGAAGCTAATCAACCAACAGGACACACTGAGGGTTGGGCTCTCAAATGGGCAAAATAACTCACATAACCCATTTAGTGTGTTTGCATTGATGAATATGCAATTATTGGGAAGAGTAAATGCAAATATTTATTTAGTACACGTAATGTGATTAACCAAACCTGAAACTGATTGGCTGATTTAGCATCTATATTTAGCATGTCTGAAAGGCAGCTTTTTACTGATACAGCTTCATGCAAAAGCTGCAGCTGTGGCGAGGAGGCAATATAGGCACAACCAAAGGCAACACAGAGAACAAATCTTTTCTGCTCACGTCAACATTTTTGGAATGACGGAAGAAAAAAATAATTGAGACAGATGCCCCCCCACCCCTCACCCCAGTGGCACATCACCATAAGACCAGGACCCGACTGTGCTGAGATGAGCATTTCATAGTGATGATGGGGGATGATGGGGGATGATTTGGGGCCAATCACAAGGAGGAGTCATGCAATACCCTCTATGACAAAACTCCATCAACATTACATGTCCTTGTGTCTGGATCATTCTAGCACACTGTTGCCATTAGTGCTGGCGTATCCCAGAGCAGTTTTTCCAGTGTACTGTCACCATGATGACAACCAGTAGAGCACGCAAAATCCTAATTTAAATAGGCCGGTCTTCAAGACCTTGCATCTGTTGTCATTTGGGCAGGCAATGTTAGTTGATCACACGTGACACGCAAATCAATTGTACGTGCATTTTTTTAGTCCAAGCAAGCAAATTTGCGGCAGTTATTTGCAATCTTAGTAAATCAGGCCCTGAATGTCTTATTGATATCTGGTCAGATGCCCATATTACAAAACTGGCTTCGGATGAGCTGTTCTTGACAGTTAATATTATTTTCAGAAATTTGACCTGTAAAAATAGAATACATATTCTGAGAACAATAACTGCACATAGGACTTCCATGCTTGTTTTCATCAACACCTGTCACCTCTGATTAATGCTGCCCCCGACTTTTCTGTCCAGTGCCAGTGCAGTTTGTCACATGTACCACCAACAAAAAGTGTAATGAGAATGTGATCCAACCTAAAAATGAAAATAATAAAGTTGACCCAAATCAAATAAGCAGACCAAAGGACTTTCCAGGTGTGAATACACTCTAAATAAAAAAAATAAATGAGTGTGGTTCACTGAACATCAAATTCATTCTGTTCACACAGTCTTGAACTGGACATCCCACTCACCCAACAAAATCAAGGCAGTGTGATATTTTTTTCATTCCGATTAGGCTGACTGAGTGGCCTTAAACACACACCTGGTTAATTATTCACAGCCCTGAGGGTCTGCAGTCTACATGGCAAGCGTCTGTGTGAGAACCTGTCTTTCCTGAATTTATCTTTCAACATTTCATTTTTCTGGGCACAGAGTCAATGCCAGGTTTGTCATCTGAATGCTTCTGGTTAAACCGACAAACCTGGCTTTGACTTGATGAAAGAGGCAGAATAAGCCTGCTGTATATGTGCGTGTGTGTGTGGGGGGGGGGGGGTTACTTTGAGGCTCAATGGAAACAGATGTCCAATAGGAATTTGTGTACTTAACATCTACTTTGCAACCAGCTTCCTGAGACCCGATGTGACGTGTCCAACCAAGACTGGACTGAAAACGCTGCCTCATGCTGCCTTTACCTCGGTCAGCCCGTGACCTACTTTCTGGTCCCATGTGGAGAGAAAAAGTACAAAAAACAAAAAGCATACACAGTTGCAGGCTGACTTGGAAAGACGTCTTTGTTGAAATTCTTAGGGTAATGTTGGAACAGAAGCTGGAGCTGCATCATGGGTAAAAAGTCAGTGCTCAAATGTCAAAGGAAAAACAAATGTGAAAAAAACTGGACCAGATCTGCTTAGAGCCACCAGAAATAGCATCTTATCTGATCAGAAACACTGTGGTGAAGCCCTACAGTGACTCCTAGCACAAAACACCACATACTTTCAGTTTATCATAGAATTAGATTTAAAGCAGGATAGCACCTGTCCAAGTAAATTCACAATCATACTCATACATTGACGCAGCTAACTTAACCTGACTTCCACAGTAACTATTCTACTATCGACGTAACCCAACTATACCACAATTGAGTTTATTTAAACTTTGTACCAATTTATGTAGAAAAATCAATGCAGCAATCATGGAAAGAACCAAAGACTAGTGGAATCTGGACAAGTGGCTTTGGTTTGGGGTCAAAAATCAAATACAGATACAAAGAAGTAATTACATATATGATTAAGTTAAGAGTTATCTCAAATTAGCTGTCTAATATCAGTAACTACAGATAGATGATGGGCTGTTAAGGTGCATTAAGGAAAATATGTAAAGAAGAAGAGTTTAATTCATAGATGGAGATGAAACATCAAGGTTAATCTAAACATTTTGACTTTATTGTCCCATTGGTATTCAATCTTTATTTTCAAAATCAACATAAATGTTGAGCTTTTGAGAATAAGTCAAACTAGCAGTAAAGTCTGGCGCTATATAGTGCCTTGCATCGATAAATTAACTACTGAAACTACATCAGAATCAGTTCTAGTACCAATGACAGGTAGTGATTGGGTAGATGGTGCTACATATTAGATCTGTTCTAAGATGAAAACACAAAAAGTTTGCAGAAGTGAAAAATCTGGTAAAAACACTTTTACACATGCAATACAGAGAGGATATACTGGATCATGAAATAAAATATCCTCTAATTTATGTCCTTAATGTATCATGTATTTGTAATGCAGACATATATTTCTGCCAGTGATGTAAATTTTAGAGAAAATATGATGAACCTTATTCGCACTAAAGACCTAAAGGAGGAATATGAGGACGATCGTGTCAAACTCCTTAAGTCTTGGTACCTTAAATATTTGGTAATAATGCTCAGAAATATCCATCCGTCCTAATACTGATCTAGTTTAGGGTGAAAAATGCTCCATATTCCTTGGCTCATGCAACATTTTTAAATATGCTGCTAACAAAACCAAACCAAAGCAGACAGATAACACAATCTGTTTGGTGGAGACAGAGTGCCTGTAATGCTATTGTGTGTTCAGGTGAGCCAGATCAGCCCACGACTAGATGAAGGTGATAAAGTGAACAGGAACAGCAGCCTGTCCAACACATCCACCATTAGAGCTGACGCTGACGGGACCACAACTTGGCCTTGTACACCTTCTGACACTTCATTCAACATCCACGATGAAGTCAGCCGAATACACCTGCATTCACAACATCTCAACAGAGGACAAAGGCCACAGAACATCTACAGTATTATCCTATTCTCCATTCTCCTTTTCAATACTACAATGAATTAGTTATGAAGCTGTCTCCAGCATCTGCTGTGCTGCATGAAGATGAAGCTGACTGATGTTACCCAGCTGTAGTTGTTGACATGCAGGGAATAACACTGACAAGACAGAAATGGATTCCCACAGAGTCAGGGATTATTGTTCTCTCATCAGATCTGTGGTCATAGAAGACTGTGGCAACCATTAATCATCACACCTCTGCTCAAAACACTTCTGTCTGCATGTGAGAAGGTGACAAATTAAAGGAAAACGTGAATTAATCATAACAAATCCAGATGCTTCCACACAGGTGCACTACAAGATACAACTGAACAATTAGCATCCCATCATGCTGTGGCAGGTATGAAAATGCTGTGCAGGTTCTGCCAATTCTGATTTTAGATCAAGGTGGCAAAACAAAATGACACTAATGACAATGAAAGAAGGTTAGTTGTTGGGTCCCAGATGCCAGAACTTTGGATAAAAACAGGCCCTTTAAACTATGTTAACAAGTGAAAAAGTAGGCTGAGCTTACTAATACCTACCTCATAAAATTTAACCATTAAACAGTGGACCGACGGTATAAATACAGTGTCTCTGTGGTTCTGCTGTACTCTGTCAGTCATCATATCAAACCAATCAGATGAATGGCTGTGATTGGTCTGACATGGGTTGGCCCAGTGGAAATCTGTATTAACGGGAGGGGTGTCAGAGGCATCGACCAGAGCAAATGAAATATGAGCTTTCAAAGTCATCTGGTTCCCATTTTTATGCCATTTATTAAGATAATTAGATCCTCTATGATTTATCTTCAGTGTGAATTCAGAACAAAAGGAGGAATCTATAATAACGTTGCAACAATTGATTAACTGCTTGATTAATTAACTGATTGTTCGTTGTCCAAAAAATCAAACCCTACATTTTCATACAATAGTTTATTTTACATTGACATGTAGTTGTTTGAAGTGGTTCCCTGACTCACATTGCCTGTCACATTTGTGTTGTTTAGTTGCGCAGAGTCTGCGAGAGGTGGGGCTGGATTAGGTCGTTTTGGGTAATGGGTGAAAATGCCAGCCAATAAGAAGTGCAGAAGTATCAGTCAATAAGAGGATGGAAGGGGAGGGCAAATCAAATGAGGAGCATTTGGGTAGGCTGAAGGACCCAGCACAGAGGGAAGTGGATGGGGGCGGTGGGAGCGGTGGAACAGCCCGGTGGAAGAGGCTGAGTCAGACTGGGTTCGCTGAGTTCAGCCAGTAAATAAGTGACTGACTCCTCTGAGTGCATTCCAAGGCTCCACCTCACCCCCCCCGCCCTGCGTCTTCTCAGGGGGATTCCTTGGGTTTCTGGGGCTGTTCTCCACTCGGTGTGTCAACATTTCCAGACCCAACTGCCAGCACTGGGGAGTGGGGGGGTGTTCATTCACTCTCTAAGTGTGTTTTCTGCAGATGAAGAGGGGAAGGTCTGCATACCGCCCCCCTTATCCCCTAACAAAAACATCCTGAGGGTCCCAGTCAAACGGCGAGCCATAGTAAATGAGCCAGTTCTAGCAGAAACCTCACACACTGCTGGAAGTAACTGACTCTCACACTCTGTTCAGGCATGTTAACATGCAAAAAACAATTCTCACAGGCAAATATGGCTGTCAGTTGTATATGCAGATTAATACACCCCCAAAGCAATGCAGAATCTGGCCATGGCACCATCTGCCTCGGCTTTTGCTAATCACCTTGGCCAGATGGGTTAGCAGATCTTTAGGATCCTGTTTTCCAGCACAATAAAACTGTGCCATACTGTCATACCCTCAAAGAGGAATCGGCACAGCTTTTGCATTTAAAAAGGAAAAGTGCTACTATATTAATGCCTTTGAGTGATCCCTAGTGATAGGCTACAAGATTGCTGAGCGTTTCAGTTTCATGAACCGACAAAATACCTCAGGGAGCTGTGTGTGAAGGGCAAAAAGGTAATATTGCTGTGAAAAAGGAAAAAATCCCAGTCCCATTCAAAGCAGTCCACAGGCAGCAGCATAGCTGAGTTAATGACATACATGCACCGCTTTGACAATTCAAGAAGCATTCTGATTCAGCAGCAGCTTTTCAGTGAAATCTGAGTCTCAGCACATCTGCTCCAAATGAAGTCTTCATCTTATTTGGGATTTTGCCACATCAGGAAAAACAGCAGGTGGTTATTTGGCTCTGCAATACGTATCATTTAATTTCTCTGATGAAAAGTCTAAATTGAACTCACTCACTATATGCGCCTCTATTTCATAAAACTCTTACTTAAATTTGATTTGCTCTCTATCACATAGATTTATTAAGAGTTCTCAGGAATTAAGGTTTCATTGTTGGTAAATTTCTTGAATTTATCTGATCATTTAAAGCTTAGCCGAAGGCAACTGCGTTGTTTTTTCCATCCCTACACTGAGACGGGCTATAGGTCCTACATTCCTGAGCCAAGTCCTGAAATCCTGAGAACAGGGCTTGAAGTAAACTAGCTCCGAGACAATGGTGAGAGGTTGAAGGTGAGGAGAGTGGGGCCTATGCAGCTACTAATATATTCCAAGGAGATTTCTAAAGTGCTCTGCCGCCAATTGCCCCACATAATGGTTGCCATGGTGATGGGCCCTCAGATACAATGACCGCAACTTTCACTATGTTACGGAACATTTTTCAGCAGGCTCCTTTTTTCCATTCTGTGTCAGAAGGTAAGTAAACTCGGATATACAGAAAAGAAAATCGGCTTTTGTTCATGTTGTGTTTCCATCTCTGCTGTTCCCATGGCCCATGGCTAGAGCCCCGAACTTCCTAAACCTTGTTTTTTTCCCAGAGGCATCCTTTCAGCATCTGGTCTTGACAGCACAGTTGGAATTTGCATGCATCGGTAGCTTAGAAGAAACAAAATCCTTTACAGAACTCAGACGTTTGGAGAATCATACCACTTTTGGAGGGGTCACCTCAATAACATTTTAATGAACTGTCAAATAATTTTAAATTTTACATGACTGGGGGGGGTGTCTAGCAAAAAAGAATATGTGATGTCACACTGCGACACACTGGCAAAAACCGTGCGTAATAAGGGAGGTCTGGTATCCATGTCACCAAGTTAAAGACTCAAGACAGCCACAAACCCAATTCATCTGTCAACCTGAACCTCTACCAACAGAGGAGTTTGTCCAATATGAGGCTCTTCTAAAATGATGGTTCTCATTAGTTCTTCCAGAACATGGGAAAATACATTAAAACCTATGAAAATCACAACAAGTCTGGTCCAAGACCAGGTATATGAGAGGACTGTGAAGGGGTAAAAGAGTTATTATGTGTTTCCAGTCTTTAACAGTTTTACCCCACATTTTAGAATAGCTTGTGTAGCAGATGTCACAATTAAAACATTAGCTCTCCTTGTATTCTAAGTAGGAAATACACAGTGGTTTCTTGTGTTAAGACCAAAACATCCACCTCCATCTAATGTGAGACCACCAAGCTTGTCTTAAGTCCACCAACATGATGATCCACGTCTGACTGTAGCTCTCCATAAGTAGCTTAATAAAGACCATTTTTCCAGCAGGACAGGCCTCTACTTTTGGAGCTGCTAACAGTTATTGCTTGTACTGAATATACTGTCACTACAAACCCCCAATACTCAAAGTGCAATTTTTGAAGTTTAATGACAACCCACTATGCAGACTTCGAAGATCTGCAGGGTGTGAATCATTATGTAACTGTAAAGCAAATTTAACCAAATATTCATATGAAGGGACACTGCCAGATCCATTCCTTTAGTGCTGTCAATGAACTAATAACATCCATGTTTAAAGCAGAACAAGCATTTTGACACTGATATAATCAGCAAAGGAACAATGAGTACAGTATTCCAGTAATGAGACATAAAGACAATAATGACACTAGAGATGTGATTTTGTTTTCCTGCTTTTCCTCCATTATAGTGATTCTCCTCAAATAGTAGAATATACAGTACAAATCAGTATATAGTTTTCAGATAAAGTCACACATGCACAGACAGCAGATGTACAGCCTGTCGACAGCTCTACCGGGGGTGGGAAGACTGGCTATAATGGAATCTAAATAACACTTACATAGGGCTCATTAAAGCTGCCTTGTGTGTTTGGTCTTTAACTCTCGTCTTGTGTGACCTTCATTGCTTCGCTACTGCAGCGTATGCCTTGTTTACTACACACTCAAGAACCCCCCCTCCCCCCACTCACACACACCCTGAAGGAAAAAAAAAAAGATTTATGTCTTGTGAGAATGCTGCCATTTTTATGAGCAATAAAAGTTATTAAGCCTGACTGTCCTCTAAACAACGGAATTCCAAAAATAAAGTGCTTGCCATGATTGGAAGATAAAAGTGACAAAGGAGGACATGAATGCAGGAATTAATGTCACACATTTGCACTTGTTGACATCAGTGAAACTGAGCCTGATACAGAGTCATCACTGAATCTGATAGAATCCAAAGCAGGTCCACTCTTCAGATGAGCTTTAGATCCAATTATTAGTGACATGTTTTCCGACTAGAATCAACAACACTAAGAACACACATCCATGTTCTCTGTTCTGTTGGTCTGTACTTTGGGATATTGTGGCTTTGGCAAGAACCATAGTTATGTCGTGATTCCACTGTGTGGAAGTAGCTTGACTTGACTCGGGTACCAGATACTATTCCTGGAGATCATTTCCATTACAGGATACTACCAACTTTAGAGTACCTGATTGTCATAATGACACGGCATGTAACTTCTGTGACGTCTGCTCAGAGACTTGCTAATAAACTCGCTCATTATGTCTTGCCCCCTCAAGCACACGCTAAATTTTTTCATTGGCCACCAAGGGCAGAAATGTCTGAACCTCAACCGACCATGTTGTAGTTTTGTGGGCTGCCATCATGTGGATTAACCTACTGGTTTATTTACAGAAAACTTCCCAATCTGTTATATTGAAATGGCGGGTTGCACATTGATGACGCAATGACACAGAAACAACTCTCTGACCAATCAGTGGTCTACAGTGGTTACACATCCCGTTTTAGTATCTCTTCCCCCGTTTTGGAACCTTGGCAGAGCACATACCAAAAAACTAGTACCAGGTACCAGATTCCAGGTTCTTTTACTTAAAGGAAATGCAAAAAGGTTGAGTTGAGTTGAGTTGAGTTGAGTTGAGTTGAGTTGAGTTGAGTTGAGTTGAGTTGAGTCAGTGCCACGTAGTGGAAACGTGGCAATAATAGTGTTACCCATGGATGAAAACACAGGTACTACCTTTGACCAGTAAAGTCAAAGATACGCAACAGAAATGAAACAACAATTAAATTATTTTACAAACCTAAAACATTTTGGTTAATAAGGTCCTGACGAATAAGGAAACATGTAGTCTTTGATTTCATTGTCACCATACAGCAACCCTCTCAACTAAAACAAGAAAGATTTGTATTTATTTAATAAGGAAAAAATAAATGTTATGTTTCATAAGTAGTTCAACCAAATATAAACACATTTTTTTTTTATAGTAAGAAGTAGCGATTTAGAAACAATGCATATTTGTACCATATTTGGTGAAAGAAAAGAGTTAAAACTAAACTCATTCATCATATAAACTCAAGCACCAATCCCCAATAGTTTTTACCTGTGTTCAGACATACTCATACTGTATCACCTGAATGCTAAATACCAGACTGACATGCCAAATCCAGACCTCCCTGCAGGGCAATGAACTCCAAACATGCATCTGTCAGAGGAGCTACTCCACATAAAGACAGGACGAGGAAAAAGACTGCAAGCAACATTTAGGGGAAGGAAAAACACACTAGTGTGATCATGCAGATTAAAAGGTCAAAATCGGCTCAAACTTGCCTCTGTTCAGTGTGTTTTCATGTGCCTGCGGTGGGATTGTCTACAAAAAAAGTCTCTTCCAATCTGAAGTGTAACAGTGGTCCTGGACAGGCAGCCAGGCTGAACACCCCTCCCCCTGACATGACTACCAGTGTATTAAAATAAATCTGTGCACAAGTCCCACCCCAACATGCCTGCTAGACATTACCTTATACAAGACTATCAGCGCAGCAGTCTGCTGTCTGCTGGTTCAGGGCAGATTTTAGCCCTCCTGCCCCCGGCCTCAACCCCCACCCACTTCAGTTTACCCTGTCCACCTTCAGCCCCCTCCCCATTCAGTGTTTCTGTGTACATGATCTCACATGACTCAACAAAACCCAGAGCCCTGAGCTGCACTACAACGGGGCAGAGGGGACCTGGAGTGCTGCCCTCGTCTTGGCTCAAATTGCCCTGAATGTCAGGCTTGATGGATTTTGGCTAAAAATAAGAAGCAGAGAAGGGGCTTTTGACAGGCAGATGAATTAACCTGGTGGTGCTCCTCCCACCAATGAAGTCGCCACATCATGCAGTGTCTCCCCATCCCCGATGCTCAATTTAACAACAGCGGTACGTATGCACAGCCCAGACACACAACAACACAGCTCCCTTTTCCATGTTAGGGGTGGGGGCAGAAAAGGCAAGATGAGCCAAGTGAGTGGAATTCCTGCCCTTCTCCCCCCTCCCTGTTACTCCACCCCACGCGCATTCCCTCACCACTCCCACTTCATAGCAGGAAAAAAATGTGAGCAAAACAGAACAGATGCACAGGATAGGAGGATCCCAACCAACCCAAACAAACACAGCAGCAGATGAACCTCATGGGTGTTTCACTGACGGACATGAAGATGTATCCTTAGAGATAGCTACACTTCTGAACCTAACAAATGCAGGTTTGGACAGTGTATGGACTTTACTCTGAAACTGGATTTCATATTGAAGACACTGCCTGACAGTTTGGATAAGGAAAAAGCTGTAGCTAGCTCTTCCAGTACTGTTGATTATTTTATATTGATCAATTAATTGAGCACACTGAAAATGTGTGAAATGTGATCATTTTGTTCAAATACTTGTCACAATGACATGCAACACCAACACAGTCAGGATATTTGACAGTTTAAAGTAAAATGTAGTATCCAAAACAAATTTTATATCGGTGAATATAAAATGACTCTTTGACAGATTGTTGGACCTTGGATACCACCATTTCAGGACTGTTTGAAAGGCAAGATGAACCTTTTTAAACAGCTAAACAGGACTTTACACTTCCCTTCCAACGGTCATTACGTTAGGAAGAAGTGAACAAAGCAATCATCCTCAAGTAACTGAGCATGAGCGTGATCAGACACTGATCTGAACCGACTACAGGATGTTTGGGCTGAATGACGCCGTAGTCAGGTGTGGTTTGCAGGAAAACATGTGTGGATGTGTTCAAATAAAAACCAGCATCTAAAAGCCACTTGGAAAAGTGATGCTTGAAATGGGGCAGTTCCATCCTGACCTTTCTGTGTTTCTGTTCTTAATTTAGTTAAAAAAATATCCAATCAGTGGTGATGAAAAGCTTTCACAAAGTTTCTGATTATTGATTTTGGTATTTTGGCACCAATGACCTACATCTGTATTAATGTAGTCTGGGTTGTGCTTTAACCACGTTACACAAAGGAGCAAAATAATGTTTCCTTTCAAATGTCAAATGAAGGCACTCTGACCTTTAGTTGTTCTGTTCTAATTCTAGCTTGAGTGAAAATTATAGGAAGAGTGTTTAACAACTCCTCTGCTGATAATGCGTAAAAACAAATGAACTGAATGATTTCAGAAAACAGTAAATCCCATTCAGAATCCAAACTCAGGATATATACAACCTTTCAGCATCCACCTTTTCCTGGATACTCTGATGGCCTTTCACCTAAATTTAGAGTTTGGCTCATAAGAAGTGTAAGTTCCAAATCCATATATTAAGACATATTTTCATTTGAAACGGAAGATTTTTGAGTTTCTCTATGGAGAATGTTACTAAATCACAACTCAAAGTACGTCAGGTCAAATAAATGGGTCAGCGATGACCTGATGGAGCTTTAAAACAAACTGATAAAACTACAAATAAACAAGTATCACTTATTTTCACATGACCCTGGTGCAAGGCTCCTTTAAATATTTCTTTTCTGTTTTCCATATGTGAAGCTCATACGCGTCTGCACGGGTGTTCCAGACAGCCCATCTGGATCCCATCACAGACCACAAATACAGATGTAGTGAAAGCTCTGGTAGCAGTGTAGGCCGCCAGGCTTAATGAATGGGGAGAATGTATTTTCAAACTCAGTGCAACAGGTTGGTTGCAGGCGTGGACTTCACCTCACACAAAAACACACACGTTAAGCGGAAGGAAGATCAATTGTCAGGGAGCGGTTCCACCTCACCTCGCCTTCCAGGACACCCGAGAGTGTCCCGAAATATCCTTCCTCACCAAACAAAAGAACAAAATGGCAAGAGGTGATATGTGATACAGCAGGGTTAAAAATAGAGCCACCACCGAGGGACTGGCCAGTGTTTCATGACCTCTGCATAGCCCTCTTGGTTTACACCTTACACCACGGTGCTGCATAACACTGCTCTAGATTAAGAGCAAAAAATGAATCAACAACAAAGTGCACAAAGTGCATCAGGAGACCTCACTTCTGTTTGGATTTTGTGTGGCCAAAACTTGAGAACATAGACAATCAACCATTCTCACGCACGTCAAAGCAAAGAGCGTCCTGTTTTGGGGATTTAAAGGGTCTCATAGTATGTGAAGCATAAATGATCTGCCTGAGAAGATGGTCAAGACCAGTTTTTTCAGGGGGAGGATAATTCTTTTGTTTTGGTGTCACTGCACACAACATACGACAATAAGGATCATTAAAACATTACATCATGCCAGAAAAATCCACATGAGAAGCAGCAGCATTTCCAACTGTGGTTTCCTGCACATCAATCAAAAGCTCCAAGAGAAAAGAAAAGAAAAGAAATTAGAGGTCCAGAAGTCCTGAAAGCAACTGGACTTCTTGCAAAATGTTAACATGGTCAATTCAGTGGATCAAATATTTCAATTGCCTCTGGAGATTAGAAAAGTAAGAAATTTGCATCAACAAGTCATTGGTGTTTTGTGAAAATGTATTTTCTTTAAATGACAGGTTAAATGAAAGTGCATTACCTTAGCTCAGCAGCTCTTTATTCCAAAAATGTAAATATGCTCATATTTGATCCTTAAACTTAATCAAAGAGCAGCACTTGTTCATACAGAACTAATTGATTCAAAGACATTCCTGAGGAATAATGGGAATAATTTCTCCCACTCTGTCATAAGTGCATGCAACATGCCTCAGAGTGACAGGAACAATGGCTTCTTTCACAGCCTCATGGAGGCTGGAGATGGGGAGGTGCATCATGGGAAGGAGACAGGCAGACAGGCTCATACAGTTGAAGGCAGATACTTCACAGAGGCCTCACAAAAACCCCGGCAACAAGCAACAGCCCTTAAACTTACAGACTTCCACTACTTTGTAAAACACACAGTGCTGAAAGGCTCATTCCAAATTAGAGGGAAACGAGTTCACAAAACTCTTACAAGTCCTGATTTTACAGCAGAAAAAGGGTCTGGCCTTCATAATGAGATGGTTACAATTGATTCAAAGGTATAAGGAGTTTGTGCAAATGTTCAGCTGGATACAGATATACATATGGGCCTGGCCAAGCGAGGAACAGAGCGAGAAAGTGTTGTGCAGCAATACTAATCACTCCATATCTGTTTTTAAAAGTTGATTTAGCAGGAACCCTAATTGTTCAAATTGTAGGTCTAAGTAAGAACTTTAACATGCCATTAAGGAATAGTAACCAAATAAAATAATAAAAACATTTAACAATCATTGACCAAGTTAGAGAGTGAGGAAAAATTTGTTATTCAAGGTTTGGAAAAAATACCAAAAAGTGCTCTTCCTCAAATATTAAATATATATAATATAAATATTTAGCATAGCACTCTTTTCTTAATATATGAGAGTATATTATCCAAAAATGAAACTGGCATCATTTTTATTTTAGTTTTAAGACATTAATTCATGGTAACCGACTGAGAATCCAAAAAAGTAACAGAGTGAGGTGCTTGTTCAGTGTGATCAGTCTTTGGTGACATGTTTCATTATTATATTTAATACACATCTTTCTGCCTTTTTTTTTTTATAACTAACATTCAAAATCATTGCAGTATTTGATTATTATAAAATAGAAGACTAAGCACAAGCACACATTTTGAACATATTTATTTGCACATACACACATACATTCATTTACAACCTTTACTGTTTTAATTTACACTTTATTCTCATATATTTTCATACATATCCAGTTGTAATTCAGGTACAAATTAAATAAAAGGTTTTAGAAACTAAAGATATATGTCTTTCATGACGCTTAATCAAAAATATTGTTTTAAAGAAAAAAGAAACTGACCTTGATATTCACTTTCACTTGGCCAGGCCCATACACAATTTTTTACTTTTATCCAAAAAGTTATTTTAATATTTCCTTTCTTAAATCTAAAGCTGTTACATAATGATCTAATGACATGTCCATAAATAAATAAAGCCCTTTAAGTACTTTATCCAGTCACTTAAATTCAGGATTCTGCACTGCAGTCTAGACAAGAAACCTCCTCTGGTTTCAATAAAAAGGCTAATGTATATATATATGAAAATGTGGAAAATATATCTTTTGGTTCCAAATTTGGTTCCAACTAAACAATACTTTGGATTACAGCATCCAGTGTATTTCCTTTTGGTATAGTCATCAACAGTGCCTCAGTCTTGGTTGGGATCCAGTTCTTGGCTCCATTTTATCCACTTTTTGCCAGACATTGTTTTATAACCAGCTGAAATTTTGCAGTGTTTCTGTCCAGTGTGAGTGCAGCGTAACAAGACAAAAGAGGGTGGATATGCTGCAGGTCATGCTGTAACTGTTTCTGTAGAAATTTCTTTCAACCAGTGCATCCTTTTAAAGCACTCAACAGTCAGAGGGACTCAGTGTTTTGTCACAAAGAAAAGGGAAACACGCTTAGTTTTCACGTTAACATAGACAACAAATGTGTGTATATATATATATATATAATTCAGACAGAGGGGTATAGATATATTAAGTAATCTATACCAACACTCTGAAGTTGTGGAGCTGAAGAAGCCTGAGAGGTGATGAGGAAAATTAAATAATTTACAAAAGCCATATTTACCCCTAGACTGACTTAGTATTTGTAAAGAGAAAACACGCATGTGTTCTCAAGGCATGACACAGCGATGCCATCTGTCCACGTGGTCCGGACTTCAACTTCAACTCCTGCTACAACAGCTTTAACTCCACTACTTACACTAAGCCAAAAACGCAGGCTATGAGACTAATAGCTCCAGGACAAAGACAACCTTTGTGTTCGGTACGACCGCTAAGAAAAGCAGGGATAAGAGTTGTAACTTTACGCAGAGCACGTGAGAGTCGCCATCAAGAGATTTCTGAGAAACAAGTCACTTAAGAGTCACAGTTTTCCCCTTTGCTAACATATGTTTGATGGGAGAATACGCCTGGGTGTATTATTACAGGGAAACTGTTTCAAAGCGCAGCTTTTGTCAATAAACCAGTGGAACTGTTTGTCTGATAAAGGCTCATTACAAGATTTACAGCAGCACAGGGCTGACAGAATGACACTTGGCTTGAATACCATACATTATTAAGTCAACTATAGCCCTTACTCATGCACCTGCAGAGGAAGTCAGAGAAGGAAGCTTTATTTCCTTTAAAATAGTAAGTTAAAAATGGAAATATACTTTGTCAACAATTTATGACTTTCGAACACTGTGGTTTTCTGTAGTTGCTTGAGATCACAAAAGTGACAGATAGTGAAGTCAACAAATGTTTCACTAACAACCCCATTACTTTACAGAACAATCCACAATTTTTTCTGATTTAATTATTAATTCACCTTAGATTATAAATTCTAGGAAAGTACAGAGCTTGAATTGAACTTGAGTATTTGTCACTACGAAAAACATTTACTTCGTCTTAAGCAGCACAACCACAACAGGAAAAAACCAACACAACAGCCTTCCTGCCAACAGAAAAAAAAGTTCTATTTTGAAAAAGAAAACAACCCATGAAAGACACGCAGCATTTGTACTTACACACTGGTCCTTCATGTTCAGCTGACGGTGATGTGTAATCATTTATCCACGGGCAACGTTTGGTTGCGCTGATGCATCTGCATCACTTTCATTAAAGACGTGAGGTCGGATACATGATTGGCAGATCAGTGATGTGTGGGGAGGGGTTCTCTACAGTGACAACAAACCCCCTCCTATAATCTTCAAATATGCATCCAGACATGGACCTGCCACCTTTAAACCAACACATTCACTAAATTTTATTTGGCGAAATGGCACAACAGACTAACACAATACAAAGACTTAAAACAACACACCATTCCAACAATCTGACAAACAAAACAGGTTCAAAAATACTCTTCTAAACTAGGGATGTCCCAATCCAATCTAAAGATTGGTATTGGCTGCCTATCAGGCATTTTTTAGAAGATTGGATTGGGTCAGATTTAGTCATGTGATCGGGCTGATCCAGTTTTCACATGAGTTTTCATCGTGTTTCCACATAACGGCTTCTGTAAATAAAAACAAACATCATGTCTGCTGTGGGGGAATACTTTTCTCTGGAAAGCAATGAAGGTCAAGCAGCAACTTGCAAGATGTGTAAACTGGCAGTTGCATGAGGAGGGAGCATCAGGGCTCACATTAATACAACAAATTTGTTTTGTCACCGACTAAACTGTCACCAAGTTCAAGATTGCAGCGAAGCTGAAAGTAGAGTGAATGCTGAATGAAAGCTGAATGCCCATAGCATATACGTTTTAGTTCTTACCTCATTTTTATATGTAAAATCTAAGTTATACAATTGCTTGATTATTTCTTTTTTTATATTTAAAATCATAAAAACCATAACTCTAAGACTGTTTTTTTCACAGCTGTAAATCCACAAAAAAGAATTCTCTGATAAATGTACTTAAAGTTCAAAGCAGTATCATCATTCAAAAGACATAGATCTGGGTCTGGAATTATTGTAAACATGAGTATTTTACTCATAACATTGCAAACCTAAGTCCATAAAGTCTTTACTCTACTATAGTCCCAGAACATATGAAGGAATTTAAAACTTACTTTAGAAGTTTTTTGTTTGCTTTTTTTATAAGTGGTATAATATTCCACAAATACTGGGTTTGGTTGGACTTGGTTCTTTACTTAACCTGACTTGGTGTAGCTTTGTTTGAAAAAACAAAATAAAATAAAAAAAAAACAAAACATTGTTGGTTATGTTATGAAACATGATAAAAACCTTTGGTTGCACTTAATTTCAATACTGAAAAGAGCTATTTTGATGTTGACCATATACAAGAAAATCATGTTTGTTATAAAACCAAAATTTTATTGTAAAAAGTATCGGTATCGGATTGGTATCAGCCAAATTAATTGAAAAAAGTGGATCGGAAGCAAAAAAAAAAAAAAAAAAAAGACAGGTCATGACATCTTTTTCATCATACAATTTCCAATGAAAGGAAAGCAAGTTCTCTCAGAGATTTCATAGGAAAAAAAATCAAATAAAATAACATAGGACTAGTTTAAAATATGAATTTGCTTCTTAAAAAGTGGTCTGTTTTTTGTTTATACTGCAGGTGTGTGATTGACATAATTATCTTTAAAACTGAACCAGTATATTCTAAGTCTATCAGTAATTCATTTAGAAATATATGGCTTTTGAAGAATAGAAGACATAAGTAAATATTTTCTTTTGGCCTTTTAGGCTTTAGCAAGGTTTAATGTAAATACCTAAATGCACAAAGACATGACAATAACATGAACCAGCTTTTTGTTTTTGTTTTGGGGTTTTTACAATTGGAGAGGATACAATCACAATTATTGAAAATAACTGATGTTGGCGCCAATATTTAAGATAAAAGGATTATGGAATAAATGCAGAGGTCCTGGGCGTATTTCTGAGATTGCAACCTTTTGGTCTAAATGAGACATGAGACAGTTCATTATTCACCATGACTGGGCACAAATACTTTTGAAAACTCACAAAAATGCTGGTAAATGAGTGGTGCTTAAAAACAATTGTGCCAAATTACTATTGTTATTTTTACAGTGGCATTGTACTTGCAGATGGTAATAAATGTGGTGATTTATCTGACATTTGACTTTACTGTTTTTCTTTTGAATTTATCTAAAAACCCTAATAATGATGATACATACAGTATACAATAGTTAACTGACCCTGGTTCTCAAAAACAAAGATTTTATTCTTTTCTATGTTCTCCTAAAATGACACATATAGTTTTCTTTTTTACTGTTAAACAGACAAAAAAGTTGTTTTTTTTCGAGAAATTTAAGTCATAATCTGTTTTCATGGAAAATCCATGAACTAATGAAGACCATGGGATGAATATAAATGCTGCTCTGATCAGCTATTAACTACATTAAAAAATAAATCAATAAAAGGATATTTATTATTACAGAAATTTGTATTGAAGCAATTATCAGTATCAGAATGTCTTGTTTTTGTCTTTAAGTCTGTAGTGTTGTGACACTGTCAGATAAAACACAACTAAATGTTTCAGTGTGTTGTTTTAATTTGATCATTACAGTTGTTCTAAATGCTCAACGTATAAGGAACTTATAAGGAGCTTGAAACCACAAATAACCATGTTTATTTGTCACTAACAAAGAAAAAGCCTTTAAATGGCAAAGAAACATTTATCATGACAATTAGCGATATGTTCATCATATATTTGGTGATCTGGATGGCATGAAATCAGCAGAACATTTCAGAAATCTAGAAGTAGAACATTCAAGTCAAATAATGAAAATGATATTGATAAAAAAAAAAAAACTGTTTTTCAACACTAAAAAGAATGAAGAAATAGATATAAAGCAATATGTTGAAATATTTGGAAGTATTTTAACTGAGTATTATTTTAGCAAACAACAACAGAAAAAGACATAACACATTTAAGAACAAGAAGGAAAGAAACGTTTATCATGACAATTAGCGATATGTTCATCATATATTTGGCTAAATATTAACGAAAAAAGATATAAGCTTCTTGAATTTCACTATTTCCTGGTTTCTTTCTTCTTCTGACAGTAACATAAATATGAGCCATTTGAAGACTAACAGGAGGTTTTATCATTTATAAAATGCAAAGTAAGTTGTTGTATATTTATGCTCATCTTATTGTCACAGTAATGAGATGTAAATGAAAGCTCATGAAAATGATCCTAGAGTTGAACTGTTGCAAAATGCAAAATCCATAATCAATAAAATCAATAAAACCTTATCTGAATATTAGCATCATTTAAAAGTTCCTAAAATCTATAGACACTGTGTGGATAATTAAGTTTTGTGTGAATGCACTGAGTTGGTGGTTATAAAAATCTGTCACTTCCAGATTTCAACTGATCGTGAAATCGGCTGCTCTTCAGTTTTCTTTTTTAACTGCCATTGATTGCTGACAGAGAAACGCAGATAAGAATCAAACAGCTCAACCTGAGCTGTTACGTGGCATTACAGTACAGATTTCAGGCCCGTTGATGAATCGGGGTAACAGATGAAGTGATGCATTCTGGTCTGTCATTGCGAGTGTTGTCGGGGGAGGAGACGACTGTGATACGTGGCTTAAAGCGCGACATAAATGCTCATCTTGTATGTCATCCTAAAGGAAAATAGAGCAGCGTGTTCAAACAGACTCTGCTATCAGGAGCTAACGGACCTAAGCACTTGCTAAGCATGATGGGAACCAATTTGCCTCCTTCCCTCCAGAGCCAATTCCTGAGTGAGATGAAAGGGAAGCAGAGCGACTGTAATCCATCTAAATGGACGCCTCCTCCAGCCTTTCATACATCCAACACTATTGATCTCCACTCTCAGCAGCTTTCCCTCCGTCTGTCTTTGTTTCACCATCGTTCTTCTTTTCTGTCTTTGTACGAAAGGCTTTGGAAGTGGAATCTGAGCACATAGTGAAGAAAAGCACTGAGCAGCTCTTGATAAAAGAACACAGTCAACAGACATACTATAAGAATTGCAAACTGTTAGGAACTGAAATCTGGAATTGAATGGTTTGTAATATTGATTAAATAATTCAGCTCAAAACGACTGCAGAACTGCCTGACGTTACACTTGAAATAATAAGAACACAAACATATTATCAAAGTTAAATTGAGTGAAAATACAACTTTCTCTGGAGGTGGCGGAACTCATTATGTAGTAATGTTAACTATGTCAGTTACCTCTTTGTTTTTTACATGCATGCCATTTAAGAGTGAAAGAGAAACCACATCTCAATTCTATGTATAACTATTCTGTGTATCTAGTGAATAAAAAAAAAAAATCTTTGAATCTTTTTAATGTTGAATCACAGAAAACAGCAGAACATTTAAGAAATCTAGAAGTAGAACATTCAAGCCAAACAATGAAAATGATATAGATTAAAAAAAACAATTTTTTTCAACACTAAAAAGAGAATGAAGAAATAGATATAAACCAATGTGTTGAAATATTTGTACGTATTTTAACTGAGTATCACTTCTAGCAAACAACAGAAATAAGATATAACACATTTAAGAATAAGAAGGACAAACTAGCAAACACAAAGAAAAAGGAAGAAAAAAACAACATAAAATAACATACAATCAAATAATTTCATTCCTCTGTTCCAGTTTTGGAATCCTAATTCTTGAAATAACAAATCTAAAATGGAGTAGGAGGAAGTACATAAAGCACATGAGCCAGTCATCTGTTCACCTCTACAGGTTTAGTCAGAAAACATCCACCATCATTTCAACAACAGCCCAAACCTTAGAGGACAAAAATAAAAGACTTGTTTTGGTGAGTTACACTCTCACCCTGCAACAGAAGAAATCTCAAACTGACATACATACATTAGACTTTATCTGAAAATATCCCGATTATGTGTTAAACATGGTTAAAACACAACCAGTATCAGGTAAACCATGGCTTAAATTAGGGTTTAAAGGTAACTACAACTAAAATAAAACTGCAAAACTGTAACTAAACTACACTCAAAGCATTTGGAAATACAGGAAAATGACATGGTACTTATATTTGTATGGAGATGTAACAAAGCCAGGAAGGGTTCATACATACACACTCCTAGTATTTTTCTGGCATATTTGGATTTTATGAGCCTCCTGAGAAACATGGCATGCTGAGGTTATAGCTTCACAAATTTCAATAACCGTACAGGAACTACGCTAAGTCTGTTGACTTCAAACTAATGTCAAATACTTTCTGTCAATCTTTCTGTTTTGAACTCACAGAGGAAAATGAAGAATTTGGATAAACAAATTCACACACACACACACACACACACACACACACACAGGTGCGTGCACACACACACACACACACACACACACGCATACGCACACAAACACACACAAACACACACACACACACACACACACACACACACACGCATACGCACACAAACACACACACACACACACACACACACGCAGACGCACACAAACACACACACACACACACACACACACACACACAC
>JAPTYQ010000017.1:4628126-4650498 GCA_029814465.1 Ostorhinchus cyanosoma | reverse complement strand
CACACACACACACACACACACACACACACACACACACACACACACACACACACACACACACACACACACAGACAAACCAACAAAACAAACCAAAAACAATACCCTCAACCCCCCTTCAGGGGGCGGGGTAAAAAAAAGTTAGTTTATAGTAACAGCTTAGAGTGCATCAGAAAATGTTTGATTTGTCCATCTTTTGTGCAGTTTTTGTAGCAACTCTTCTACCACCATGAAGTCAATATTTTTGTTACATCTTGTGTGACTGAAAAATGAGAGATGTAATTTTTGTCTATATTGTCAAGCCCAAATAACATGTCTGTGATTGATTCTATGCATAGTGAACTTTACTCATAGTGATTTATAAAATACAACACATTTCTACATTGCTATTAGAGAATACAATTAGCGATGTCTGCACATTATGTTTTTCAAAACAAATTTTTTTTTTCAAGTAGGAAGGCTAGGTTTCATGCTAATGCTACCTATCATTAAATTGTTGAAACATGGAAGAAAACCCAGATGAGCCTTTGACTATGACAGATAGTGACATACTGTAAAACAGGGAGGTTGATAAGTCTGAGCTTGGCTATCAGCTGTCAGTCTAGTCATATTTGTTAATAACACACTTAGGGAAATGTATCCTACTATGAAAAATGAAGTCGGTGGTTTCATCACTGAGTGCCTCATATTTGAGAAATGAAGAAAATCCTAGACCTTTTGAAGTTTTGCTCTGATGCTTCTGGATAGGCTGGGTAAATATCTGTTATTGAAGACACAGGATCAATTGGTGTAATCCAAGAGGTACTTTTTAATGTGCAAAGTCAGCTTACTTTTAAGAAGTTTGATGACAGGCACAGATTTTATTGCATGCTGTACAAAACTTGACATTAATATGCATTAGTCATAATTTAAAAGTCAAATGTGACAGTGGAAAATCAGAGGTTCCATGAAATAAGGAGCTAAATGCCAAATAAAAAGTACAGCACTAAAGGAGAATTGCAATCTGTCAAGGGTTGATTTTGGGGGTCCGGAGAAACCAGCCTGACAATCCAGCAGCAGCTAATCCCCCAGATTAGTGAAGGTATTCATATTCATATTCATCCACGCAGAAACCTTCAGGATATCTGAGGGTTTTTAGCACTGAAAGCTATAGCGCTGGTGCTTCAAAGCGGACCCGGGGGCCTTCCACTGCCAAGACTTGGCCGTATCTAAAGGGGCTGGGAAATGATGAGCCCCCACCCTTTGTCTCACTGCTTACTTTCACCATCTTGCTCATGCTCCCAATGCAGTGAATGCATGAGGAGAATATAATTCCAGGCTGCAGAGTCCATGTGCATACACATCTATGTGCATGTAGACTCTGTCTGCAGTATCATTCCTGCACCCACTGACCTCTCCTCCAGGGCTTTTAAGAAAAGACGTCTGATGGAGGCTGGGTGGTGGAAGAGGGGGAAGGCATGGTGAATGAATGGCACAGTGGTGGTGTGTGTGTGTGTGTGTGTGTGTGTGTGTGGGGGGGGGGGGGTGTACACAGAGCCAAAAGCATTAGCCTGGCCTTCCCACCACATGCCCACACTGTGGACAAACACTGTGTTCTTATGTCAGGAAGTCTCATTAGACTTAATAAAAGCAGCATGTGAAACATCTGTGATTCCTTCATGGCACAAAGATGAAGCTCTACCGTCTGCAGAATCTCAAACCCTCAGCACTCATTGTTTACTTGGTAAGTGTCAAAAGAAAATGTGCCCTGTCATGTATACATTCCTCAGAAGCCTCCAATACTCAAAACATGTCCATTCAACTGGTGTTTTTATAACTGTGGTGGTACAATGTATGTTTTATGTTTTTTTTCACTGCTTGCTATTCATACTCATAACCAGTCTCTTATGTCTGCTGCCTTTCACCTCACTTCATTCCAAACATCGTATTTCGACAATATCAACGCTAATAATTGACACATGTTAATTATTAGCAGGGTTAAAGTAACAAATAATTGGCTGTTCTTACATTTCCAGTCAAAACCAGCAGAGTTTGGGTTTGTTGTTTCAGTTTAATTTCAGCCACATAAAACAAGAGAAACTACAAACTGTACCCTTTCAAATGAATCTAATTCAAACCTCTTGGCCTCACACATTTCTATTAAAACCCTGAACATGACATTAACACAACCAAATAGCAGTGGATGTTCAAACGTTGAAGGAAATTATACTTTTAGAAAGTGGATGAGGAGTTGTGCACTGCGGTTTCCTATAAAGACTTTCAAGTCCTGCTGCAGCCCTGTGATGACAAACTGTGTTGACATAATTATATTAGTGAATACAGACAGCTGTTTACAATCAATTTAATGAAATATGATGCCCATAGCGTCCCTTTTTTCTTCATTCGTACACACAGATTAACTATAGTGCATCCAAATCGGACCACATGCTTACAACAGCTGATGTGAAAAATACAGTCATTCACAAAGTAGCAGGTCAGATGTATGGCATGTTTAAATAACTACTTTTTCTTTGAACAATATTTCAGGGATTTCAATAACAACAGCTGAGCAGTTAAGTAAATTTGTTCTGTGAAGGAAACAGGCACATGTATAATCCTGTATCTACTCAAAGCAATGACTCATAGGAAAAGTGTTCAAAGCAAATCCAAAAGCAAGGGAGAAAAAAACCCCAGCCATGCTCAGAGCAAGAGAGACACGTCGGTCAAAGAGTCATCAATCTGAGAGCGAGTATGACTCATACCCCAGTGATTCATCGGGATTTGCGGTCACCAAGACAAAGCTGTGAGCCAAAATCCAACATCCATGAATTTGCTGGCTAAGGAGAGAAACAAGTCCAGGCAGATTCACAAAGACGTAAACGCAGAGCAGTCGTCAGTCTGCAAGTTGACATGTGACCCGCAGCCAAATGCCTGTGATTACATCAATTACTGCCTGGAGCAGCCATCTAACCACCATTCATAACCAAAAAAATGAAAAAATATACAAAAACATGGTCCTGCATAAAGACAAACATCCAAACAAATGTCACCACGACAACATATACAGTACAATATCATACATAAAAACAGAAACATCCTCAACCTCTGTGGGAGATAAGACATATCTCTATGTGCCTGTTCCAACATGTCACTGGAATCACATTTTATGATGGCGGGAATTCATATGCACCCGGCAACACACTCATTAATGTAATTAGCCTTTTTTGTAATATAACCTCTTGTGTTCCAATACATTGCTCAATCTTCAGTGTGTGATACTCATCAGTTAGTGTAAAGTACTGCGTGTTTCAGTCTGTTCTTATTGTGAACCTCTGGGCTAATGCACTTGTCTACTGTTCGTCTGTTTATTTTGTTTGTTTTGTTTTTTTTTGCATGTGCTCTTTTTATTCTTTCTTCCTTTTACCAGCAATAGCACATGACTGGGATGGAGAGGGGTTTGAACCGCCAACCCTCTGGTTGTTGAACAACCTGCTCTGCTTCCTGGATTAGCTGCTCATTTAGATTGACCTGTTGAGGTGGTAAAGGTTCAGGGTGGGCATGGTAGTGCAGTGGTTGCGTTGTCACCTCACAGGATAAAGGTGCTGGGTTTCAGACCTCTCTCTAGCTAATCTACGAAAATGACTAAAATGAGTCAAAAATTCAAACATAATGTGGTAGTTGCCATAATCAGTTTTGTTCAGGGATTGATCCAGGGTTCAAAGGTTGCCCACATAGGCAAGTTACATGTTTCATGTTGCAGCTCCATTGATGCCAACCAGTACTTCAGAGAGGCAGTGATTATGAAAGGCAGGATAACTTTGTGGATGAGGAGCAATGAAATGATATTGGCTGTTTTGCATCAGAAACATATTCTCTGTCATAGATTACAGGCCTTAGGCGTTGATGTTGACATGTATGATTTATATTTACGTTTTAGTTTTCCATGAGCTCAGATACAGAGGATAATCTGCTGGCAGCAGACACAACACAAACAAATCAATGCAACCCTGAACAAACTAAGGCCGATGTAGAACTGCATCGCACATCATTCAAGGCTAAAAATACTGATTTAATAAACAGTAACTAATTCATCAGAATCATCATTATTCACCAAGTGCATAAACGCATACAAAGAATTCTTTGCCGGTAGCGTCTAGTAAATTATAAATAGAAGATATAGAAAATGTAAGAAAAGTCAATTAAGACAAAAAGTTACTCTATATAAAGTCTATATACATAAAAACACTGTATCAACTTATAGACAGAGATAGTGGGTGAAGAATAGAATAGAATAGAATAGAATAGAATAGAATAGAATAGAATAGAATAGAATAGAATAGAATGAATAGAATAGAATAGAATAGAATAGAATAGAATAGAATAGAATAGAATAGAATAGAATAGAATAGCTTTATTGTCATTGTAGAACACTAGTACAAAGAAATTTTAAAAATCACAAAGTAATCAGCAGTTCAGAAAATGCACAGACATGACAGGTGTGTCAGGTACATGGTTGTAACACAAAGTACATGAACTGGTGCATGATGTCAGCGTTTTCTCAGCTCTTTGTTTTCCCACAAACCACTTTTAATATTTTCACTGTGGAAAGCATAAAAAAAAAAATCTACATTGTACTAATCTAAAAATCCCATTAACATGAGGCCCAAATACAGAGAAAAATAACTGTTTTGTTAAATATTTTACATCAGTATGGACATGGTACAAATCTATGACTGTTTTATCTATGTATTTTTCAGCAATGTTTTCCCCAAAAATGCAGTTTACAATCTATTTTACTACAGTGCTACTGTGCATCATAATTACAATTATACTAGTTACATGTGTATTACTGAACATGCTGTGAAGAGGTTAACCAGTAATACTCCAGAAGAACTCCGGTGGTAAACCCTCTTCCATGTATTTGTACTTTGAGGAATTACTGTTTGGTCTGTGTCAGTAGAAGTAACCATAGGGTCAATCCCTGCCTCCGGCTTACTACAGTAGCCGTCTGACAGATTTAGCCAGTTTGTAGCTCTCTCCATTCCTTAGAGATTAAAAGGTACAGGCCAGAACCTCAACAGATGACAGGTTGTCATTGTGTGTTTGTGCACAAGTGTGTGGAGTAAGCATGTATGTGGGCGGCAAGCTGCAGACGGAAAGCCGGTTTCTTGACACATAAACACAACCATCATAATTTTCCATTTGCCAAAAATAAGGGTTTAGAGATCCAGAAGTATAAGGGTCCAGTTCAGAGGCTGGTTCTGTTGTGAGTCTAATCTAAGCAAACAGCCAATCCTTACCGGTGGAGAACAAAATCCCCACACCACAATATTTGTACTGTAACTGTCAAAAGTGAAACAAATGTGACCTCACAATTTTTTTTATTTTGGTGCCTTGTTTGTATTCAGATCAGGATGAAATTACACCGTACATGAGAGTAAAACATTCAAGATTAAATGAGATGTGTCGCTCCCTCTGAAACCACAAGTTATGATTCTGACATTTCTTCAGTTTCAACTACTACTATTACTACAACTACTGCAACTGCTACTACTACTACAACTACTGCAACTACTGCAACTGCAACTACTACTACAACTACTGCAACTGCAACTACTACTACAACTACTGAAACTGCTACTACTACTACTACTACTACTACTGCTGCCACTACTATTACTACTACTACTACAACTGCTACAACAACTACTACTAGTACTACTGCTACTACTACTACTACTACAACTACTACTGCTACTACTACTACTACTACGACTACTACTGCTACAACAACCACTACTGCTGCTACTACTACGTCTACTACTACTACTACAACTACTGCTGCTACTACTACTACTACTACTACTACTACTACTACTACTACTGCTATTACTACAACTGCTACTACAACTACTGCTACAACAACTACTGCTACTCCTCCTCCTACTACTACTACTACTGCCACTACTATTACTACTACTACTACTACAACTACTACTACTACAACTGCTACTACTACTGCTGCTGCTACTGCTACTACTACTACTGCTATTACTACGACTACTACTACTGCTACAACAACAAAAACTACTACTACTACTACTACTACTACTGCTACAACTACTACTACTACTACTACTACTACTACTGCTACAACAACTACTGCTACTACTACGACTACTATTACTACTACTACTGCTGCTACTACTACTACTACTACTACTACTGCTACTACTGCTACAACTACAACAACTACTACTACTACTGCTACAACAACTACTGCTACTACTACTACTACTACTACTACTACTACTACTACTACTGCTATTACTACACTTTGGACTGTTCCTTTAGAGGTCTCCACAGCCAATCTCCTGCTTCCATTTGACTCTTCTTCATCTCCTCCTTCACCACATCCATAAATCTGCTCTTTGTCTCCTACCTGGTAAAGAACATCTTCCTTATCCTTCTACTGATATATTCACTAACTCACTGCACATGTCCAAAGCATTGCAGTCTGCACTTTCTGTACAAATAAATAAATAGACATATAACATATTAATAGGGCTGCGAGTATTTAAACACAGCTTCTACAGCTGTTTCTTGTATTGCTAGACTCTAATATTTCATAACTCTTAGGATATAAATAAATCTATGTATTTTTGTATTCCTCAACTTTTTTTTTTTTTATATACATTCCTTGACAATATGAATGAGCTAATGTTTTATGTACTGATGTTCATAGTATTCTCCACAAAAACAATCAGCCTACTCTGAAGACAACAAAGGGCTTAGTGAACTACAAGTAGGCTACAACTGTCCAGACCAGAGGGGATTGAGGCTCTCTGGTAGATTTAAGCTGAGTAAGTAGCTAATGGCTAGAGGTGGAGATTAGCTTGTGTGAAAGTTTTGTCATGCTTCGTATCTAAAACAAACAAGACAATACCCACATCAACACGTCTTCAGATGTATTCTTTTCATTATCACCCCATTATCACCCATTACTACATATAGAACACAGATCTGCACATTTCTGATTGTCCAAAAAATGCAGTTCCTTACATTTTTGTATATGGTTGCATGTTCTTGAATAAAACCACATCAAATTAAATGTTGTGTTTGGTGTCATGCATGAAGAGTAATTCATACATGTACATTTCCTCCCTTGTGTAACATGTTTTACCTTTAATTCAGTGTTTTAAAGCATTGTGTATCACATGGTTTGTGCTCCTTATCCAATCATCTCTTGAGACAAAAAAAAAGCCATAAATGATGAGCGTACATGCATTTGGTCTGGAGTTTTAATCAGAGTCACAGCAGCTCAGTTAGTAAATTTAGATCTGTGTCTGACTCCAGTCCAGTAAACAGAGGCTTCCAATCTGCCAGCTCTGGCTGTTTACATGAGTGTGGACCTGGATCTTAGTAAGCAGCTTGTGCTAAAGTCTAACCAGGTGAAATCCTTTAAGATGCCCATCACTGGGTGACAGTTTCCTGTCTGTCAGCCTGTGGCTCTGGGCTGATCACAGTAAACAAACAGGAGTGAATGGGCTGTGACAGATGAGTCATCAGTTCTGGTCTCTGCATTTCTCTTCATGCCTCCGTCTGCTGAACATCCGCTCCCCTCGAGGCCTCGTCACCACAGGAATACTTCAGCAATTACCTCCTCGCCCACACGCTGTCAGTCACATGGGTGGTAATAACAGCCTGTCGCACTGTCCCACTCAGAACTCACTTAGCAGCCCCCCCCAAATCAGAGTCAAACTCAGGCACACACTGACATGAACCTGATTAACAGGAATAAACACCTACACCAGCTTTTACTACAGCCATGTGATTTAAGTCCATCTGTGTTATTCACTGCTCATATCAGAGGTCTGAAATAGCTAAGTGCAAATACTTTGTTGTTGTAGATCAGTGTTTTAAGGTATCTGTAATTAAATTAACGTGGTCCTTTTACTCCCTACATTTAAAAGTTATCTCTATTTGGACCTGAAATCCATCCAACAGACTTGTTACTTTAGTTTTACTGGATAAAAAAAAAACTGCTGACAAAAATTATGCAAAAGATGTAACATAATGTAAAACAACACTGAAAGTGAGACAGGTTTTAACAGGCCGAAAACAATGAAAAAAAATTAGGCAGGAGTTAAGGAGATGAAAATGTCAAAAAAGACAGAAGACAAAAACAAAGGATGAGGAGGACAAACTAAAGGATGTAAAACAAACAAGCACTGTGAAAGACAGAATTAGGTAAAAACAACACAAAGGACAACACAAAAACAGTGTACTGAAGAATGTAAATGTTGTAACATGACAGAAGAAGAAATAATGACATGAAAACAATAACACCTTTTCAGACAATATTTCCATGAACTTTTATGTCCGGGAATTCAAGATCCTTGTGCTAAAAGTACTGAAGTCACATTTTTGGACATTTAAAGTTGAGCATATAAACATGTATTTCTTTAGCTAAGTCCACCCTATAATTATTTTTAAGAGAAAACATGTCTAAGTCTCTGTGCTCATCATATTCTGGTACACAAGAAGTACCTAAGTCCAGTACATCAGTGCTAAAAGTGTCTTAGTCTGAAAAGACCAATCACCATCTGACTTTGGGTCACGTGACTCACAAGCTGTCAGATCAGAGTAAAAGGACAGACTCAAACGCATGGCGCTGATGGGAGAAAAGGTGTTTATTGAACAGAAAGTAAACGTGACAAGGAAAACTTAAAACCTGAGGATATGAATCAGAGTACATAGTGCTGTGGCAGGAGTCCATGTGGATCTGTGGTGGGCTTTGGCAGCAGCAGTGATGACAACAGTAGCAGCAGAATGTTCCAGCACTGCCCTGGAGCAGGGGAGCCCCTTACATGGGGTGTCTG
Source organism: Ostorhinchus cyanosoma (assembly GCA_029814465.1). Classification (NCBI taxonomy): domain Eukaryota; kingdom Metazoa; phylum Chordata; class Actinopteri; order Kurtiformes; family Apogonidae; genus Ostorhinchus; species Ostorhinchus cyanosoma. The sequence goes on along the minus strand of JAPTYQ010000017.1, from coordinate 4,641,640 downwards.
ATTTAGATGTGCTCCAGGTGCAGTGCTGGCAGGTAATACTCATTAGTCTGAGGGAGGGGTCAGTGGCAGGAGCGCACCATGACACCAAGCAGACAATGGCTGATGACAGAAAGCCTAGTCAGGTAAAAAAAAAAAAAAAAAAAAAGAGCCTAATCAGGTTGAATCAATTCAACAAACAACATTTTAGCACTTTATCAGCTGCACTTAAAAAACTGTCAAACTTTTCTGTTATTACAATATTATTACTGATTGTTTTAATTTATTGTTATTACCTGTCTTATAAAACCTGTTTTCTTTCATGGCGTGTGCTGCTGACCTCTTTGCCAGGTCATCCTTGTAAAAGGAGATCTTGATTTTAATGGGATTCTATCTGGTTAAATAAAGGTCTAATAAAAAATCTAAAAGAAAAAATAAAGAAAGAGAAGGTTCACTCCTTTGAACTGGAAAAGGAATAAGACTAAAGTTGCTAAGGTTCAAGGTTAAGACCATGATTGTATTTCTTGATCTAATTAAATATGCCTTTCCTGCACTAGATTTCAAAATATCATGATCCAAGTCCAGTACATCACATCTTCAGTTCAGCAGGTTTGCAGGCCTACAATGGGTTATGTTAGTTGGATACATAGATCTAAAATCTTGATCCAGATGTAGATCCATCTGTCAGTCTACCCATCTGTCTGGCCATCTGATTAGACTAAACACATAGGCCTTGAAGGGCTCTGAAATAGAGTGTTGAAGGTTGAGTTTCTTAATGTTTCAGTTCCAGTTTACTTATGATTTCTGTTTAGATTCTGTCTGTTGGTGTATTTGTAAGTCTTTTGGAACTAAGACGATATTTAATAATTTTTACTGTAGCAGTCTCACTGTGTTGAAAACTTCCTTGTCTGGCTTAAGCAATATAATTTTTTATTTGATTTTTCCCCCAAAGCCATGTAGGTCTATGGTATAAATATTTTCTAATACAATGCTTCAACACTCATTATCATAACATAACCAAAAGTATTTGTCCTTTATCAACAGGGCCAGCTCACAAAACTTACAATAACAAGGATGCTCCACTGCCAATGTAGATGCTACACAAAGTTGGCTGAGGCTGAAAGAGATGACATTTATACATCGTTTCCATCAAAGACCACGAGGCATGAAATATCCATCTACAGGGTTGCATCTCTGTAATACCCTCGAACAAAATTTGCTTGAAAATGACATGCCGAGTTTGGTCTTTTGCAGTTTTACCCAAAAATCTATATTGAGTTTTTAGAGGAAAAAATCTGGATTTCATTTTTGGCCAAAATCGTGAAGCCTTAGACCAAAGAAAGAAAATCCTAAAGAACTTAACAGTTACAATTACTCCATGATGTTGCATGAGAGAACTAGTCCTGTGTGGTAAGCCTCATTCCTTGGACTACATGGGCCCCGTCCCAAAGTTCCCCCTTGGCCCCCAGCACCCGTTTTGGGATCCACTCGTTTTTGAAGTGCCCCTCAGACGGAGTTACAAGGGCTAGGGAAGTTCTACGGACACAATGGGACACTGACGTCATCAATAAGTGAGGTCGTGTATATGCGGAAGTTGACAGTAAATATAGCGGTACATGAATCCACATGATGACAGCCCAAAACTACACCATGGTCGGTCCAGGAGATTCAGTCTTTGGTGGCCGACATAAAAATTCAGACGAAACAACACATAATGAGCGAGTTTATCAACAATTCCCTGAGTGGAAAACACGAAAGTATGTGCCACCAGCTTTGACTTTCAGGAAAAGTCAGTTCTATCCTGGAATGGAAACGCTCCAGAAATATTGAGCCAAGCCGAGTTGGTACCAGTGGAAAAGCGGCATTACATTTGTGATTCCTTTCCAGCTCCTGTTGACATGTTTACCATATGTTACACAAGTTCGTTCGTAAAGCACTGTGGGCGGGGCAAAGCGGCAGATTCTGCCCCTCTGTTTGAAGCAAAGGACACTGAGTCTGAATCCAAGCTGATTCGTTTTCAAGGGGCAGAATGTCTACTCCCCCTCAATGCTAAAGAGAAATGGGACACACGACCCCTCTGAAACTTCACTCAAAACGTAGGGGTAGGGAAATGTAGGGGAAGGGGGAACTTTGGGATGGGGCCATGGTATTAAGGAAACACGGCTGAAGAAAATGGTGATGAACCTCAGGGCTGATTTCGCTGATCAACATGGGAAGCCTGGAAACCATCCAAAGATTGATGAAAATATTGACAATTACATTCATGACCACATTGGAAAATTTCCAGCTCATGAAAGCCATTATAGCCAGGCCAAACATGAACACAAAAAGTACCTGCATGCCTCCATTACAGTTGCAGAAATGTACAGTATGTTCATTTGAGAAAATCCTGATATTGCAGAATCGTGCAAATACAGGGCCTACTGTGATATATTCAAGTTTAAATTCAGTATCTAATTTGGATTCTCTCGAAGTGACATTTGCATTAAATGTGAGAAGCAACAAGCACAAGTGAAAGCCATGGAATTTGCTGGTAACTGTATTTTAGAAAACAAACTGAAGGTAGAACATGAACTTCACATATGAAAGGCTGATGTTTTCAATGTCCAAACCACAGAGGACACTGAAGATGCAAAAGAGAGGGGTGACACAGCAGTCATTGCAATGGATTTTGAGAAAAACTTGCCACTGCCATTAACTGGAGTGGGGCAGGAATACTACTACAAGCACCAGTTATGAGTCCACAACTTCTGTATTCAATGATTCTTCTACTATGTACCTCTACACTGAACATTTTGTGGTCAAGGGACCTAATGAAGTGATCTCACGTCTTGATCACTCACTATATATCTACACTTCCCTCTGTGACGACAAAGCTTATTATCCTTGCAGTTTTTCCCCAAACAACAACAAATATCTCTTTGCATACTTTGCACTGCACAGTTAATAGCAACACTGCACTGCATGAAATTCACCTCAACTTTCCATCTCCAGGTCACAGTTGCATGCCATGCAATTGTGATTTTGGAAGGATGGAAAAGAAAAGACGAAAAAAAGACAAGGTCCTCAAGCCATCAGAATGGGCAACACTTATCAAAAACACAGACCAAAAGAAGCCATTCAAGACTGTTCCAACTGACGCCAGATGGAACAATAATGGGCCAAGTCAAGGATTACAAGTTGGTATTCAAACAACTTGTGTGCCCTGTGACTGGTATTAGTGAGTTAAGGGGCATCAAGTTCAAGCGGGGACTGACACCCCTTTCCCAGATTTCCATGACTGCTGACTCTTTCAGCCCATTGAAACGTGGGAAGATGTCAGCGCTACTTTCAGTGAAGCCCCCAGCAGTTTACTTAAATTTCCTGGCAATCGAAAATGCAAAATACAATGACGGTCTTGCTCTACTGAAACACGTAAACGTCCCCCCAGAGGTCACTTTTTACAACAACCTGCACAGCCAAGGTGATGCTGCGGAGCAGGAGGGTGGTGAGGCTTGTTACAACTCATAATGTCGTACCAACGCATAATGTCGTTCCAGGACATTATGCGGAAAAATGCAACATTATGCGTTGACCACCAAACCAATAATGTCGTACTCCACGCATAATGTCACACTTTTCCTAACCGATAACATCACAGTTTTTGACGCATATTGTCACACCAAATTCTAACCGATAATGTCATGCTGACATGACACATAATGTCATACTAGGATTCTCTCTGAAAACCTTTTGTTACATTATCGCTTTAAGGAGTTATTACATTATCAGTTAATTTCTTTCTAAGATTTTGGTTGTTACTACATTATCGGTAAATCTATTACTACATTATCGGTTATTGCTACTATCAGGGAATTACTACAATATCGGTTGTAACAGCCCTAAGTAAAAGAAACTAGGCCTATATCTCAATATTCAAAGAGCTAATATGTGACATGTACCTACTGCACTGTCAATCCTTACACAGTACACAGTTTTGTTAAAAGAGTATATTTTGTTGATTGGTTTATTAATGTGCAGGTTCTTTCTATTTTTTCTGCAAGGAAGAAGATCATTAGGACCTTCAGGATACCATATCAGCAGCCGAAGGCAATTCCGGTGTAGTTTAAAGACACATTCATTATTATAGAAATAGAAGTCTTTTGGTATCATAAATAGCCAAGGTACATTTTGTGTTAATGAAAGAGCAAATGGAGCACATTTGGTAACGTACGGAGGAGCACAATAGCATCTTGGGTACAGAGATAGACTGAGATAGGGGCTTGTTGGATATCGTAAAGGAGCTCGGGAGCACATTGGGTGTCATAGCGGGAGCTAAAGAACACAGGTTTTCAGAGAGAAGCCTAGTACGACATTATGTGTCATGTCAGCACGATGTTATCGGTTAGAATTTGGTGTGACAATATGCGTCAAAAACTGTGATGTTATCGGTTAGGAAAAGTGGGACATTACGCGTGGAGTACGACATTATTGGTTTGGTTGTCAACGCATAATGTCGCATTTTTCTGCATGATGTCCTAGAACGACATTATGCGTTGGTACGACATTATGAGTTGTAACAAGGCTGACGAAGTTGTTGAAAAGACATTTCTGTTCCATAGACTTCTGCAAGGTCAGGGCTTATTTAATTTTCCAGGATAAAGATGTCAAGTATTTGACTGACTGATTTGGTTGCTTTGAAGTATCCATGGTCTTCAAGATCTTTTAATTATTACTTTGTCATGCGTATGTCCGACATCTGATAATGTCCATAAGAATATAATTGAATACCTTCAACTTACAGTTGTGAGGTTTAACTGCTTTTGAAAACCTCATTGCCCTGAGATGGATTATAATATCACTGTACTCAATAGTTTGTCAAATTTTTTTCTGACTACATGTGACCATGTCCTTCCTGGTTTTTATGCCAGGAGTGTCAAAGTCGTAGCCATGTGCTAAAAGTATCAATGTCCAAAACCAAAAATGGCACAATCTCATAATTGAGGAGGTTTCAAAATGTCGAAAACCTGTCTACATATACTTCAGACATCAATGATTCTTAAGCGATGCATAAAAACAGCAAAATGTGAAATTGCTGATTTTATGAATTTTTTATTTTCGGATTTGATTTTCTCAAAATAGACATATTGTAACTTTAGTACTTTTAGCAAAAGGGTCTTCAATTTAATTAAGAAGTAGGAACAAGGTAAGAAGAAACTAAAGGTGAAATGAGCATGATGACGCCACAAACAGTGACTGAAACGACATGCCAGGATAGAGGACGCTCAGGTTGTTCAGTTGTTCCTTGTGTTATACTACATCACAAATAAAACCATGTGATCTGTATAAAAAAGCAGCACTTTTAATTATATCAAATGTTTCCAATGGTGAAACAAAAAAACCTAAGGTTAATATGCTTAAAATAGCATATTAACTCTTTAGGCACCAGAGGTTTTATTTCTTTATTTATTCAATTTCGATATCAAGATTTCAAAAAACTATCTTTCATTCAGCTATGATGCTTGTCGTGATATTGGAACTTTGGCACTTAAAAAATGTAACATCTTCTTTGCATCTTCATCATTTCCAAGTGATTCTCAGTGGGTTCAGGTGTGGGCTCCTGTCACGGTCCATTATTTAGGCTTCTATTAAACTAATGGTTGCTTAAGACATAAGAAGCTATTAACTGCATGAGTTACAGGGTTAAAGAACCTGTGGCTCAAATATAATAATCAGTGCAGTAATGATGCAGTTGAAGGATTTTATCGGTTTACTTGTTTAGAACCAGGTGGACTGTATAATGTGAGTGTCAATAAACACTACTGTATGTTTCCCAGGATTTTCATGGACAGAGTTTGATAACGGAGCAGAACCTGTGAATCTTTTCAGTCCTGAAAAGCTTTCAAGGATGAAATGGTTCACTTTAGCCTTTTAAATGTGATTCCATTGACTGGGCCTGTGGTTCTGCTCACTGTCTTTAACATATGGAAACTATGGAGCTTCAATACAACACCATATGGAAGATGTTCAGAGATAAAAGTGTCTGTGTAGTCACACTGGAATATGTGAAAATGATGACTAGTTATTTTTAGACAAAAAAATAGACAATAAAACACAAAACTATTTTAAGGCATTGATTATTTGATTTAAGTAAGTGACTAATGTACTTTAATTGGCATCAGCGTTATCATGTAGTTTTAACCCACAAATATCTCAACAGCCGCTGGGAAACAAAAGTATTTACTAATGCAAACTGTTTAATACCTGTTGATCCACTGATCCTATCAATACATGGAAACAATTGGTGTAAAATGCAGTTTGTCATCTTTTCATAGTCGTCAAATATGACCCACTACAGCAGTTCTATGTCTTTAAGGGTTATTTATGGTAATTGTTGAGTTGTTTTGGAGCCCATGAGGATATTTCTTTCTCAGCCTCAGAGGCAGATAGATAGGATTAAAACAGTTGGCTGATTCCTAAATAATTGTCTATACTCTGAATTTTGATTTTCTTACCCAAGTTGATAAAGACAAAACTCTGAACTGAACAAAACCGATGAAAGTCAAGCCTGTGTGTGAATGTTTATTTGTCCGTTCTGTGAAATCTTCACACTTAATGTGAGGCTTAATGCAGTGGTTTGCGTTGCTGACATGAAGTTGGTTCGTACTGTGTTTAAGGTGTGCATCTCTGCATCTTCCTTGGCCTCCTTCACCTCCTTGGCTTCCTTCACCTCCTTGGTTTCCTTCACCTCCTTGGCCTCCTTCACCTCCTTGGCTTCCTTCACCTCCTTGGTTTCCTTCACCTCCTTGGCCTCCTTCACCTCCTTGGCTTCCTTCACCTCCTTGGCTTCCTTCACCTCCTTGGCTCCCTTCACCTACTCAGTCTCCTCCACTTCCTTGGCCTCTTTCACCGCCTTCACCTCCTCAGCCTCCTTCACCTCCTCCACCTCTTTCACTGCCTTCACCTCCTCGGCCTTTTTCACTGCCTTCACTTCCTCCTTCATCTCCTTGGCCTCCGTCACCTCCTTCACCTCTTCAATCTACTTTACTGCCTTCACTTCCTTAGCCACCTTCACCTCCTCAGTCTCCTTCATCGCCTTCCCCTGCCTTAACCTCTTTGGTCTTCTTTACCTCCTCAGCCTCCTTCACTTCCTCAGACTCCACTTCACGGCCTTCACCTCCTTGGCCTTCTTCATCTTCTCAGCCTTCTTGGCCTCCTTCACCACCTTCAACTCCTTTAGCCTCCTTCCCCACCTCAGTCTCCCTCACCTCCTTAGCCTCCTTCACTTCCTCAGTCTCCATTTCCTTCTCAGCCTCCTTCACTGCCTTCAACTTTTTGGCTTCCTTCACCTCCTTCATCTCCTTGGCCTCTGTCACCTCCTTCACCTCCTCAGTCTCCTTCAGCCCCCCCTTGGCTTCCTTCACCTCCGTAGCCTCCTTCACCTCCTCCACCTCCACCTCCTTTGCCTCCTTAACCTCCTTGGTCTCCTTCTCCTCAGCCTCCTTCACCTCCTTCTGCTTTCGCCTGAACCTGGAGGAAAGTGCACTCAGCTCCTCTGCTGTGTCATTAGATAAGCTTGAAGAATGTTATTGTCATAATATCACTTCATGCTTTAGAGAGTTTTCTCACCATGAATATAAATTTAACCAACTCACATTTTTGTTGACTTTCTGCACATTTCAATTCAATGTGTCTAATAGAGGTTTATGTCTGTCTGATGTCTTTTATAACTCACCTCTCCTCATTTCACACTCACTGTATCGTGGACATCTGGAAACATGTTCAGTCTTACAGTAATACTCCAATGCTTCACCTCTTACGCATCTATTTTGTCCTCTGTCGTCACATGTCCCCACATATAACACACAACAGGCAGGTGTTCCAATGACCTGTGGGAATGAGAACAGCAAACACAGCATATCTGAACACTCTTTTACCATTACCCTGCACATTTACATTGGCTTTTGTGACTTCTCTTCTTGTTTATGACTACAGTTACAGTCAGTCATTTCTGCATATTTTAGGATCACTTTTCATTATGAATGGTTTATTTCCTCTAACTAATATTCACTTTAACAGTTGCGTCACTTCTTTTACTGACTGGGTTTCAATTCCTCCACAGCATTTCCTCTTAACTGACGCTTCACTTTCTTCCACTGAATAGAGTTCAACTCAGCTTGCAGCTTCAGGACTTGAAACTCATGTAATCTCAAAATCATGTCATTTGTACCTCATCACATCTTTCAATCAGAGCAGTGAAAAAATATGTAGTGTTTGATGTCATGAAGTGATGCTTTCACTGCCGCTGCCAATGAAAGTCTGTTGTATGTGAGTCACGTTGAAGACATGGTAACATGTTAAAGTTTTATTTGCATCATGTTCATATAGCAACAAGTAACACAAGTGGGAAATGCAACAAAATCAAAGGGGCCTTTATAGCAAATAACATGACATTTCCTGAAAATACAATCGTTTCAAACATATTAGCTGGTTCTTCCTTCTATTGGAACCAAGACAATTTGGGACCATCTCAGCAAATGAAAATAAAGTACAGATACAGATTACCTTTATTCATCTGCAGGGGGAAAATCAATGTCCATCTATTCAAGAAAACAACAAAAACAAAAATGAAAGAAGACAAAGTAAAAGTTATTCCCTGAACATTAAGACCATCCAGGCCCCATTTGCACAGGACTAGTATAACCTCTGGTAATTTTGAAATTAAGCAGATTAAGTGGACAATTTTACTGACATCATTGCCCTATTGTAATGTAAAGTGTCACTTCCCCTCCCACAGAGTAAATACATATCGACTGTGCCCTGTCATGTGTCTCATAATCTTTTGAAATGTGTTTTTTTTCTGAAGGATTTAAGTTTGCTTAACTGCAACATTAGCCTCCTGAATTTCCCCCGAAAACACTTTTAAAAGTTAAATTTACCATCAACTGTGCAGCTCCCATTATCTATGATTAGGAAATAGGCTGAATAAATGTACATGTTGTATATCTCACTAAATCCCAGAGATTTGCCTCCATCCTGCTGTGATGGGCTGTAGTGTACTGTCTCAGAGGCATCACTGGCGGTCGTGTCTCGTGTGGAAGACCTTGGAACGGTGAATTGTACTGGTCGTCTCCTGACACATCTCACAAGGGGCTCTGTTCTTTAACTCTACCACTGTAAAATAATGGCATGGTTAACTCTGTATCTCTTCCACGATGCACAAAATTACCCATCATAAGTGAAACACTGATAGATCACATCATGAGAAAAAAGAAGAAAACATTAAGGCAAGATAAATTTGTCAAAGCATCTGGTCTAAATGTTGCATCAAAGCAGGATGGGCTGCCTCGGCTCTCCTCCCCCCACCCTCATTAGTGCTCCTCTAAATAGACCTGCAGAAAAATTATGAATGGAGCCTGATGGAGATGAGCGCTGTTCCAAATAACAAATTAATTCATGATTCCAATTAGCATACTTGTTACTGTAGCTTAAATGTAATGTGTAATTACATAATGCATGAAGTGGAGTAAACAAAGAATTTAGTGAAGCTCCAACATCTGTGAGTGAGCAGAGACTTTACCAAGTCCTTAAGTAATCGCCTGCAGCCACTTTGAAGACCAACCAGGGATTCATGCAGATTAATGGAATGGTAACTGGCACACAGTGCAATTTATAGCCCAACATGCAAGATATTATGACCCAAATTCTGTCCATTATTAAAAACTGCAGCATCTCTCTCTGCCACTGCTAGCCTATTTATGTCATCCAGTTTCCATGGCTACCATGCCATAGATAAAATCTAAAGCTCACACAGGTTTTCAAGTGCAACATCAACTTCCCCTTTGCCAAAGACAGGGAAGAAGGATGACATTACTGCTGTATATTTACTAATGCACTTAAGCGCACATCATTTCATGATTCAGTGATGAGATCAAAATGCCTCATGTTCAGTTTGGTTGTTTCATATAAAAAGCGAATAAATCAAAAATGTTGTGCTGTAGTGAAAGCTGTAGCCAAAAAGTGATGGAATGAGCATGGACTGCCAAAGGGTTACGATGTTAAGGCTCATGAGTCATTTGATACATCCAGACTGAATTAGAATTTAAGACTGGATAGCATTGTGCTGAATTTGGCTCACTGTGCTAGAACAACATAAAAAGAAAAAAAAAGAAAGAAAAATCTGTGAAATCTGATGTAGTATCAGATCAGATTTCAGTGATGAGGTGGAATCATCTGCTGGGCATCACTGTGTTCTTTGTTTGTTATTATTATTATTATTATTATTAGTTCAATATCTACAGAGCTGGGATAGACAGATGTCTTTAGCTTTGATTACAGGACACATTCATTGTGGCATCATTTATACCATGCACTGTTCATGCACAGTCTATGAATGTCACAACATTCATTTACGGTCAGAATTGGGTTCATTTTTTTTTTTATTATTTTTTAAAATTTGAACCTGATCAGTCCTGGCTTTGTCGTCTTATGAATCTACCATTCAAACCTGGTCATTCAGTTCATTCCGGTTTAGTTAACCTCATATTAGACACATAATATTACTGATCCTAGACCAGACCAACTAAACCAACCCCAGATCATAACACTGCCCCCACTGGCTTGGACTGCAGGTACTAAGCAGGATGGGTAATCACTTTAGAACAGGGTCAATCTAGACTCATCAGACCACAGGACCTTTATCCATTAAACACAGTACAGTCTTTATGCTTCCGTCAAACTGATGGATGTTTAAGAAATAAGAAGCTACTGCATTAGTTAAAAGGTTAAAGAACTGAGACATATTTTTCACTGAACATAAATTCTTAGGAACTATTATAGACAATAAACTCAGCTGGAAACCAAATATAAATTACATAAAAAGAAAAGTCTCACAAACAATTGCAATTCTACATAAAACAAAGTTTTTACTGAACAAAAACTCACTGAATATACTGTACTGCTCCCTCATACTTCCATACTTAACATATTGTGTGGAGGTATGGGAAAACATACAAAACACTCCTGAAACCACTCTTCACCCTGCAAAAGAAAGCCATTAGAATCACACATCAGAAAGATTATTTTGCACCAACTAATCCACTTTTCATCTGCACAAATATTCTGAAATTAGAAGATCTGGTTAACCTCCACACTGCTGTATTTATCCATAAGACCCACAACAACCTCCTCCCACCCTGCACACAAGAGCTGTTCTCTGTCAGAGAGTCCCAGTACAACCTTAGGGGGATCTGTATGTTCAAGAAACCAAAGGCAAGGACCAACACAAAAGCTAAATGCATATCTGTAACTGGAGAAAAATTATGGAATAACCTGGATAAAAGATTAAAAACATGTACTTCAGTCACCACATTAAGGATGTTTAAAACTAAGGTATTCCATAAATATAAGATATTAGAATAAAGTAAGCCATTTATCAGTATGAATCTAAGACTTTGGCTTACATCAAAATAATTTGCTTTATTTATTATTGTTTAAAACTGTGCCACTTTGTTATCTTGTTTTGTTAATGCAACTTTCTTTCTTGTAAATAGGGTAGGCTACTGCTGCTTCAGCCAACATCTTTTCGCCCATGTCGGTATGGAGATCTGAACTGTATGTATGTATGTATGTACGTATCATGTTCTGTCAAATGGACGAATAAACTAAACTAAAACCCTGCATAGATTTTATAGTTGTGTTATTGAATCCAGATGTGATTTTTTGTGTATCATGTACATAATAAGATAAGATAAGATTAATAAGATCTCAGAGTGATGATGACCAGCATTCATGTAAAGTCTGATGTAGAGGAGTTTTAACACAGTTCACTCAAACAATCGCATCAAACAATAGTTATGGTTATAATCATAGTTATAGTTATAGTACTGCTTTGTCGGATCATTCATTTGGAAAATTTGTGTATTTTAGGATGATTACTCAGTGATTTGGGATCTCTTTCCTCAACACACAGGATTGAAACAGCATATTCACATTGGCTTGTATTTGTCCTTGTGAAAAGAAGCTGGGATCCGCAATCAGAGCAGCACACATGAGTGGACAGTCCTCGTCTTCCTTCCTAGGTCACATGGTCACAAACAGGCCGGTGTGCTGGGTTTCCTACCAGCCTCCACTACACGTCCTCCTGAGAACAAAAGAGCAAGACAAAGCAAGCAAGAATCTGCCGTCTTCCTTATTTCCAGTGGTTCAATGAGGCCAAAGCGGCAGTGAACACATAATACCTGTGAAGAGAACATGACATCATTCCTCCACAATGAAATGACTCACTGTGTCCCATTTAACTGTCAACTTCAAACACACAACATTAAAAAAAATGCAAACAAGAACCTTTGTCAGCAGAATGCTAAGACAATTTCATCCTGAAATGGAGACGTTGCTGGAAGCTGAGGCTCTTTCACCTACACAGACAAACAGGTTATTTTCAGGGTCATGAAGCAGCCAAAAGACCAGACATTGCTTATGTAACTCAATCTGTTTCTATATTAGCTCATTTTCAAAGAGCAAGCATCACATACAGTCAGTACAAGTAGGTCGGCCCGGGCTTTGCAGGAATGACATAATAAAGATCCACTGTGATCCAGCCATTGATACCATGGAAGATGTGAGCTTCTTTGTCTGAAAAACAGCCTGAGCGCTGCCTCAGTAGTCGTGACTGTTATTGGGTCTTTAGCACCACCTGATGGATGAACATGGATGCTGTGAGATACAGACAATGCCTGGGCAGGACTCATAAGTGTAGTACAACAGTAATGTACATGATGTACAGCTCCTGAGATGCGTACCTGAAATTATGCATTACCTATGTCATATCAGTTGAGTTTTTGAGACATCTCGAATGTATCTGCTTTCTCAACAGCCCTTAAGGTGGGAATTATAAATCCATCATTTGCATTTCCGTCATTCTGAAAAACTATGGTGCTTTACACTGTATCCATTATTAATTCACTGCACAATCAAACACTGGTAGCGTTAATGACATCTGTACAGATATCGAAATGTGTGTGAGTAACACATGAGGCAGGGTGTGTGAAGAGTGTTGCCCAAGGACACTATGGCAGAGACTCATTGAATGACTGGGATGGCTAAGGATTCAAACCATCAACCCTCTGGTTGTTGAAGCACCTGCCCTCCCTCCTGAGCCAGACATCTCTTTGACTCCATACATTCTAACAAACATTTATAGTTTCTACACCTAATTTCTGATTTCATCCTAAATAAGACAATAAGCCATAGAAATAACCATTCTGTGGCATATCCATCCTACAAAGACATTAACAAATTTATGGAGGCAAAAAAACAGATAAAATGAAAATGATAAAGGAAATAATATTGGGGAAAAAATGCAACATGAGGAAAATCGCAAAATAGGTTATCAGACATAAATGATGTAACAAGACATAAACAAAAAAGGACATAAATGAAAAATGGTGGAACAGGGTCAACTGATGCAACAATTTGAAAATGAGATAAAAGATGGAGCAAAAAGGAAAAAACAGCTATAAGTGCATGATATAAAAGAACAAACAGCAAAATAAAGAAGA
>JAPTYQ010000017.1:4606130-4628026 GCA_029814465.1 Ostorhinchus cyanosoma | reverse complement strand
AAGATCCAAGTGGTCGTTAGTCCTGTGATCTGATGAAACAAAGATGGAGTTGTTTGGTCACATGGATGTTGACTGTGTCTGGAGGAAATAAGGAGAGGCAAAGCTGAAGAACACAGTCCCAACCATCAGGCATGGTGGTGGCAACGTAATGCTATGGGGTTGTTTTTCTGCTAGTGACACCGAGAACCTCATCAAGATACATCGCATTATGAAAAAGGAGGATTATATCAACATCCTGGATGACAACATGAAAGTGTCTGCTGAGAAACTCCAGATTGGTCCTGATTGGACATCCCAGCAGGACAATGACCCCAAGCATACCACCAATGTAGAGCAGAAGTGGTTCAAGGACATGACCCAGTCCAAGTCCTGACCTAAATCAAATGGAGAATCTGTGAAGGGAGCCAAAGACCAGAGTGATGGGTAGGAGACCATCCAACCAGACCCAGCTGGAGGTTTTGGTCCAGGAAGAGTGGACCAAAATCCCACAGGAGACAGAAGAGAACCTGTGGACACTAACAGGAACCATTATCAAGACCAAAGGCTACTCTATGGATATTAAAAAAAGACACTGGGTTTAGTAAATGGAATGAATAATTTTGAACATGGTGTTTTTTTGGAAATCCACTAATAAATTACTCTTGAAATCAAGTATTTCTCCAAGAATTATTTGTTGTTATTCCCTCATTTGTGTATCACATATAAGTTACAAACAAACTTGAGAAAAGTCATTCATTTCGTCACAAAAACAAAAATTTACAAAACATGGCAGGAGTGTGAATCATTTTGAGGACGACTGTATATGCCCCCCCCCACATTTCGTCGGCTATTCGGTATTAATATGCTTTTTCGTCTCCTGAATCTGCTGATTAATTTGTTTCAATTTTGTTGCCATGAATTGTTGCTCAAGTTCTTAACATTTTCCACAACAGTTTTCAAACATTTGTGTTTTTATTTTCTTAAGCCATGATGTTCTAGTTCTAAGTTTTCCCCGAACAACTGCTTTAAGGGTGTCCCATACACTACAGTTGGATCTACCTCGCCATTATTGTTATGGTCAACATATTGTATAATTTCTTGTTGTAGGCACATCCAATTTACATTCCTCTATCCTGTGTACATCTATTTGAGGAAAAAATTGTTTATCTTTGAATGCACATTATGACTTGCAGAATAATGAGAATACTCTCTTTTGAAAGGGTTAAAGGTTCTCCAAATATTATTCCATCCCACCAAAATGAAATGAAACTACCCAGTGTTGGGGAGACTTAATATACATTTTATTGTAACTTGCTGGTAGTTAAACTACACTCATATTTTGTGCCGTGTCACGTACTTCAAGTACTTCTGGAGTAATTTTTTGTAGTTTAACAATTCAATTTGCAAATTACAATTTTGAGCAGCAACATAAAATTAAGGTTTTTTTTAATTTTTTTTTTTATTTTTTGTAATATAAATAGCATTTCACCATTGAACACCAGACAGTCCCTTTTTTTCATCCTGAATTGCTTTGAAGGCATGATCACGTCATGACATGAGAGTCGATGCTGCCTCTGATTGGCTTCCCCTGGAAGCACTCGAATGCTTTGCAGATTTGTGATCATTACTAATGCTGTATGGTTGTCACAACTATGGAAAACCCTTCCATCAGTGCCACCCCGATAGCGACGAGCCACCCCAACCATGGTCATATTTTAACAAATATGTGACGTTGGATGTTGATGCCTCTTCAGATTTGACCTATATTTTCACTTGTGACCTGTGTAAGAAAAAAAAACCCATTTCTCCTGGGATAAAAATGTAATTTGTTTGAACTCCTGCCATGCTGAACTACTTGTAGTTTTATAGGCGACACTTCCAAAATAGCTTCCCCAACACTGCAACTACCAATGTAAAACAATGTAAGAGATAAAAATAACGTGTAAAATGTAACATGATAGAAACAATATAAAGGATACAACATGCTTGTATCTCACATGCTTGTTTGCATTGGTGTCAATTTTGTGCTGTAACTTTGTTGGTATTAACAAACTCCATTTGAGCCTTCAAATGGAAACATGGCTGTAGTGCATACTTTTTTGATGTTCAATAGGTAAAAGTAGTATATATGATCTGTAGTTTGTGTTGGACTCTGTTTTCTGCTGAGTGGTAGTCGCTTTTTGACATTTCTTACACAACAGTCTGTTTAATGTAACTAGAAACAGAATGCAAGGATTTGCAAATCTCATAAATCCATATTTTATTTGCAATAGAATGTAGAAAACAAATCAAATTGTTTAAAATGTAACATTTCAAGAAAAAAAGGTATTTTGAGTTTGATGACAATGACATATTTCCAAAAAAAGCTGTGAAATAGTCAAGTTTTCCACAATAGATCTTTAAATGAGGCATAAACCATCTGTAAATGTATGGAACCAACTAGGATAGATCCTGTGGTTCTGTTTTGATAAAGGATTCCAGATAATCAACTGTCCTTTGTTATGATTCTTTCTTGATTTGCTAAATGTTGTCAGTTGATGGCAGGTCTGGACTCATCTACTTAAAGCCACACTGTTGGAACTGAAACCAAACATGGTTTAATATTGATTTACTGAAAAATGGAAGGCCTTCTCTGAAAATTACATCACCTCGATGGAAGAATATGTTGTTTGAACCTTTTAATATTGATATTGCCTTTCCAGATGTACCAACCCCTGATTATGATAGTATCCGTTCTGATTTGTCTGAAAATACAATAGTTTTGTCCTTCACCTCGGACCAGAACGCAGCAGTGACAGAAGAGGTTCGTGTCTGCTGAGGCACTTACTCCTTCAGTCAGATTTACAATGGTTAGAACCCAGAAGAAGATATTCTTGACTATATAATTGTGAACATGTGTCTTATGTGTCTTAACAACTGGTAATGTTTAGTTGCTGCGTTGTGTTGTTCTTCTGTATCTTATTGCTTGTCCCATAATAATAATAATAATAATAATGGATTACATTCATATAGCACTTTTCTATTAACACATACTCAAAGCGCATACAGTGGATCCATTATTCATTCACTCACACGTTCACACTCTGGTGGCGGTAAACTACATATGTAGCCACAGCTACCCTGGGGCCAACTGAGTGTGGCTGCCAATTCGTGCCTCTGGCCCCTCTGACCACCAACAAGCATTCATGTGCATTCATACACCAGTTGAGTAGCAGCACTGGAGGCAAGGAGGGTGACGTGTATTGCCCAAGGACACAACAGCACATGACAAGGACAGAGCGGGATTTGAACCATAAACTGGTTATTGGACAACCTGCTCTACCTCCTGAGCCCCTGCCGCCCCTTCTTTTCCAGACCAGCTTTATTTTTCATTTTTTGGCAGTTTTTCTTCATTTTGTTGAACTATATTGTAGACATACAACCTGAACTGTGTGGGTTTGATGACACCCAACAGCAACATAAATTGAACATAAAAAAACAGGACCATGGGTCCTGTAGTCCAAGAGCATATTTAACGACATTGATATTTGTATGACCTTTCAAGGTCATTCAAAGTCAAAGGTCATTGCACCAAATGAAAGCCCATATGTGACTTCCTATCTAGTACCAATAGTAATTATAACAATATTTTCCAACTGTTGTCAAGTTATAACACTTTGGTTTATAATGGGAAAAGTGTCAAGGTTTTTTTTTTAAAACATCAAAAAATAAAAAAAAATAAATTTCTCAATTCTTAGAAAAAATGTGGCAGACTTTGCCCCAAGGAACCTCTGCTATGAATTTCAAGATTGTGGCTGACGGTTTTAAAGAACTTTCTATATATCTGGACATAGATGACCTTGGGTTAGACCTTTCAAGGTCAAAAGTCATGGCACCAAATGAAAACCCATATGTGACTTCCTATCTACTGCCAATAGTAATTATATCAATATCTTCAACTGTTTTCAAGTTATAGCACTTTGAAATTTGTTCGATTATAAACCAATGGGGATTTTTGAAATTTTGAAAATTCATAAAAAAAACGTTCAATCAACATTTTCCAATTCTTTGAACAAATTTGGTAGACTGTGCACCAAAGATGTTTCATAACAAACATGAAGTCATTCTGACATTTTCAGAGAAGAACATTTTTGAAAAATAGTTTGGAGACAAACAGACAACTCATACCCTTCATGCCGCTAAGACTAAAAACCAGACGCAGCTTTTAATCATTCAGTTTATTTCATAATGCTTTGCTCACTGTCAGATATTGTACCTCATTTCCCAGTATTTGGGAAAACAATGAACAGTGCATGTGTGTCTGTGGTAAATGAAGTCCTAGTAAACAAATCAAATCAACTCCTGTACAGTTTTAAGGTTCACTCTAGTCTTAAAATGAGACAAATGTGAGCAAATCAGCTGTGCAAAAATACTTGATATGAGATCAGAAAAAACAAAACAAAAAAACCCCCAGAAAACTTACATCCAATTCTTGTGAATACATGTTTTGTATGTGAATAAAAGGTACAGGTGCAACACCGACACCGTGCATCCATGTCATTGGAAAAAAGAACCCACTATCATTCACTGTCCAATACATTTCCACATCTTTGTTTTATTCGCACTAAATGTCACATAAAACAAGCACTTAAAAAGCAGGCAATCTTTAAGGCAACATGTGAACTAAAAACCAAACTAACTCCAAATACAAAAACAACTACTGCCATCTACTGAATAGAAAAGACAAAGACGAAAAAACATCTACACGCAACAAACAATACTGAAGTCAATAAAAGGTGTTTGTCAGGATTCTGTCACTCAGTACTTACACAAACACCAGATACTCAGTCCTGATGAAGATTCAAATATTCAAACACCTCAAGGAAAAGTTGACTAAAACATTTGATTTACACAGCGTTTGCATATCAGGGATTTACACATGCACAGTCGAATGGACTGAAAACATTCTTGTTATTCCCACACTCTGTGCACAATTCACACTTTTTGCTGAAAAACCATCTTGGTTTTCACATTCTTGAGGCCGGCACTGATCTACCAATCATTTGTTTTTCAAAACAACTTAATATTTTACTTCCAAAAACCAGTAAAGGGGAAATGTTGCATTTGCAAAAGAGACCAAAGAAAAGAATATGAGCACTCGAGTCCTACTTATGGGACACGAATACATCAAAAACATGCCCGTCTCTGGGAGACTGTCTTGAGGTTAAACTCCAAATCCATGACCTACCCCTCACGCCACTGAAAACTTATTGGATGGAGTTTTCAAACATGTTCAGGTCTCATCTGCTGTTTAATGTTTTACCAAGGTGAAATGACTTCTTACATCAACATTAAAACTGGACATGGTAAAAACTAGGGAGACAGACATGACATACACAAACTGAACAGGCTCATTTCCTGTTGGATCCAAGTCTGGTTCTGATACTTGTGCCTCCATGTTTGGCTTTAAGACCCATCCACTAAACTCATGGAGGATGAAAACACCGATCGGGGGATAGTTTAGTCAAAAATGGATGGTCATGGTTTATGGGTCGTAGACATGGCTGTGCTTGTCAGCACATGTATCAGGCTCAGATACAAAAAAAATAAAATCCAACATGAAGTTGACTATTTTAACTTGAATATGGAATTTGAGCCTGGTTTCTGCTTCGTCAGGCTGTTGTATAATGGGCACTGGATGTTAAACTATTCCTGCGTGAAACACCTACATGTTACAAGTGAACCTGACTGTTTATCCTGGTGTCTCGACATGCGAGGCCTGATTGTTGCCACTAACAGCTTTTTTTTTTTTTTAAACATAATGAAGTCTAGAGTTTCATTTTGAAAACAAGTGATCTACAGATATGTGCAGCTGTCACATGGGTCGATCCACCGGATCCCTGATGACTGAGCCACCGGACTGCTGAAGATCGACCCACTGGATCGCCGAGGACCTACACTGACCCAGAGGCCCTGAGAGATACATGAAAAAAAAAAAAAACAACTAAACTAAACAAACACACAACCTTCTGTAGCCGCTGTGGACTGAGTGGGCATGTTCACAGACAAGCAGCGTCCACTGAGAATGGACAGAAGGAAGAAGAGGAGGTCCATCCTGAAGCGCAGCAGCAGGTCTGCAGTGATTGTTTGGTCTGTCATCACAGAATACACTGTGACCATGTGCAAATGTATGTACACAGGATGTCCTGTTCCTGTTGGACACAAGGAAAGGCTCTACGACGCAACATGCAGGACACAGTAGAATGCAGGTCTCCTTCAGAGGTGGAGCAGAGCGGGATGCTGGGTAGTGTTATAATGCATGTGACCAGGTGGGGGGGGTGGGGAGGGGGCAGCAGTCGTCTCATCAGGACGTGCCCTGTCTCTTCTGCTGCTGAACTCTGATCAGGTCCAGCTGTTTTTTGCAGTTCTGGTAGTATGTGGCCAGACTCTTATTCTCCTCCAGCAGCTTTTTATGCTCCTGCACCAGACGGGACGTGTTCTGCTGGTCCTTCTCATCTTGGTCCAGTTCGGCGATGAGCTCCTTCCTGCACACCAAGGACATAGACCCGATCAATATGGTGACATACACCTAAGAAAACATTTCAATGTGGTAGCTTTGACAGTGTGGGCTCCAGGTTTCTATTAAAATACATTGTAATAAGGTATAGCTGGAAGGGTACGTGTAGAAAGGTTGGTTACAATGTATGATATGAAGTTTCCAATGTGTGTCCAACATGTACTATCAGAAATCTATGTCGAAAGTCACACAGCTACTCCTGCCCAGGATTTGTCTTTGAAATTCTGTATTTTGGTTGTACTTAGGAGTCCTGTATCTGAGCTTAACAAACCTTCCTAAAGCTGCTGTAACCCCTGACCCACTGAAGAGCATGGCAGTGCTTCCACTGAGTGTGATGAGTGGGTACTGAACAGGTGGACTTACTCTCTCTGGATAAGCAGGGCGATCTCAGTCTGTACTTTCAGATACTCCTGAGCCATTTTACAGTGCTGCTCAAAAACAGCCATGGACTCTTTGGAGTTTGGACACGGAGCCAGAGGCTGAAACCAAACACACAGACTATACACAGTCCACTTTGAAGATAATAACACATTTTCACACATAATCCTGATGTAATTGAGATAATATTAGAAAATGCCAGCAGATGTGTGCCACATCAAAATCATAAAACAGAGTTGAAGCGAACAGAGTCAAAGTGAACAGGCTGAATGTGTGGGGTTTGGTTGGCTTGAGTAAGTGTGTACCTGTAGCTGATGATCCAAGGTCAGATAAGCCATGGGGATGGAGTTGTCTGAACCGTTGGTGTCTGAATAAACAGAGGAATAAGAGCAGTGTAAGTAGAGGAGTCAAGTCAGCAATCCACATGTACATTCACTCATCAGGGAGCAAAAGCACAAGTCCACACTTAAGTCTACATGTCTGAATTATTGGTACTGATATGGAAACCTGATAATGTACTATATGCAGATACTTAACAGACTGAATACAACAGAAAATGTATGAACACAGAGTCTATCCATTTGTGTCTTATGTCTGTGGAACCACATGACGTTATTACAAAGAGCTAAGGTCAAAACTCTGTGAACAGCATTTCAAGTCAATTTTCTAAAGTCATACTCGTCCGTTAAATCCAGTTTAGGTGGAAACCCCAACAATCTGTTAAGATAATAGTCCAGATAAGTCCTGTGGTGGAACTGCAGAGTACCTGAGGGGTCATCAGGGGAAAAGTATCCTCTGCTGCTGGCCTTGTCCGTAGGCATCATCCTCACACTGGGACTGGACGACCGGCTGCTGTTTCTGCTCCCCTGGAATAAAACCACAAAACTAAGGACAAACACTCCCAGATGTTGGTGACACATAAACACAGCACGATAAAATGAACTGAAGATCAGAAGGCTGGACTAAACATAAAGCAGCTTCATATCTGCCAAATATCTGAGTCACTACATAGACATAGAAGTGAATCTCATCAGCTTTTATTTAACAGCTATTTATTAGGAAATTGGTGAAGGTGACATTGAACCTATATTAAACTCACTGCTATATGCTGATGTACTGAGTA
This sequence comes from Ostorhinchus cyanosoma, assembly GCA_029814465.1. Taxonomy (NCBI): domain Eukaryota; kingdom Metazoa; phylum Chordata; class Actinopteri; order Kurtiformes; family Apogonidae; genus Ostorhinchus; species Ostorhinchus cyanosoma. The sequence continues at coordinate 4,619,990 of JAPTYQ010000017.1, read as the reverse complement.
TGTAAGGTAAACACTGATAGCACTTAACTGTTTGATATTATCTATCCATGAAGATAAAACATACTCTGCCACAATCAAACTCTGTCCTTTGAAAACACAGTTATTCTTAAAGTAGATACATTCAGTCATCAACCAAATCGGGAATTCATCATCAAAATATCTGTCAGAGATCTATAATTCCAGTGGTTATTAAACCACCAACCAGTATTAGAGCTGAGTTTTTCACCACACTAATCCATTTTCTGCTTGATGAACTGTAGATGAACTCCTGACTGCAGAGCCATGGGTTTTCTACAAAAACAAATGTTTGGGGAAGCAGCAGAACTGCTCTGAGCCATGGAGCTCATTTGAAGCCAAGTGAGTGAGGAGAGAATGTCTTCATCTTTCTACAAGTCGACATATCAAAAACACATCAGGTTCTGACATTCCTCCCCCACGGATTTGAGTCTCTTGACAAAGAATGCAGTGAATGCTTTTGAAAAGTGGCATCAGTAAAAACATGCAGGAGGCATCATGGGAGGAAACAAGTTCTAAAAGAGAATATGTTCAGAGAGCAGAAATGAAGCCAGAACTGCTGGAGTTCAACTTCATGTGCAGAATGTGACATTTTTATGGGGTTTAAGGATGATACCTGACAATGTGCAATAATGGCTGGAATCAGAAGTTCAGTTCCATTGAAAATCCATGTCTGAAGAGATTGTTATGCTGGTGTTATATATATCATAATGCTCCTCTGACTGGCACAGTGGACTCAAACACGGTATCCATGTAGAAATTTGTCAGACACAGTGACATAGTTTGATGATTGATGTTTACCTCTTACAACTGCAGTGTTCAGCTGACACCCTGGTGTTTAGTGGTGATTTAATCTTCTACTCACTTTCAGGAAAAGTGTGAAAGTAGCATGAGATAACATAAGTGAGACAGTTTAAGAGTTTGCCAAGGTTGTTCACTTTTAACGAGAGAACTCATAAAGGAATCATGAAGACAAAGTTGTCAAAAGGTGGATGTTTTGTAGCTGTAACACAGTGTCCTCTGATGATGCAACATCAACTACAATAGCTACGCTCTCAGCTTTCGGTATTGTTATTGTATATCTGTTATCAGTTTTAGTGTATCACACTTATTCTTATTTTAGTCACTTTAGCACATCTTGTACTAGTATCTACAACTTTGTATTGTCCTAAATGTTCTGTTACTAGGACTTTAAGATATACAGTTGGATATCTGCTGTGGTAAGCTGCAACTGACAGTCAAGTTAAATCATTTTTTCCTGACAAACCAATCGTTCTTGTGGTGTTACTGGTTAACACAAAAGTCAAACGATTGCTTTACTTTAGTGTTTAGTATTGGCTCAATCTCTGCCAACAAGGTAACAACAACAATGGCTAACACAGCTAGCACTGCTAATTCCTAAAGCTTTATTCTGTAACTGATGAGGTATTTTTAATCTTAACTCATTCACTGCCTGACGTCTATAGATGTCAATCATGTTTTTTAATGGGAGGAGCTGGGGTGCGCAATCTGGTGGAGCTTATTGGTGACAATCAGGCTTGTAAGCATAGAATTTAGTGTACTGATGAACAATATACAAATAAATAACAGTAAATGACATATAACATATATATTATAACAAAAAAATAACAGGATCAGTAGGTGTGGGTGGCGAAGCAGGAAGTGGTAGAATGAGAGAGAAGATGGAGAAATAAATGAATCCGGAAAAGATGAGGCAGCTCACGATCAAACAGAGTATGTGTGAGTGCAATTCCGAGAAAAAGAGTGTTGGGTCAGTCAGTGTTACCCCCAGTGCATAATAGGCCTGGCAGCCCACCAGGCCTTACTTGCCCCCCCTGCCAGTCTAAGTGTCACTTGTTTATTTATTCAAAAGAACTTGCTAACACATTAAAACTAGGGCTGGGGTAAATCCATCGATTTGATACATTTTAGATAGATTTCGTTTTAATTTTGCGTAATTGATTAATAGTGGATGAGGTCGACTTTTCAAAGCAGGACAGCGAGTAATAGACTCCAGTACCGCCGACGCGGAAGCGCGACCGGCTCCATCCTGCGAGCCCCTGTTGTAGACGGGGCGTGTCGATCTCGATCGCTTGGGTTCTGACGTGAGAGGGATGAGGAGGAAATGTGTGGAAAATCTCTCCGTGGGAGGTGCTCCGGCCCCAAACTCGAACCCCAGTGTGAAGGAACTGTCCGCCCGGAGCCTCTCCGAGGCGAGTCGCGGAGTTGAAAGTTGAAAATGGCTGGCAGCCAATGAGTTAATAGTTGCTGCATTCAAACAAACATTTGTCGTGAGATAAATTTTTATGATTTGGTGATATTTAAATGAATTCGATTGCTTGATTGATGAACAAAAAATAATGTGTATGTATACATGATTTTAACTATACTTTTGCCACCAGAAACAAAGAATGAATTTACAAATCCCAGAAGTGATAAATACTGTTTCCAATTAATTATTCTGGTTAGTTCTATGCAAAAATATGTTCAGAGAGAAAAATCTGATCACAGGATAGTCACATACATTTAGAACTCAAACACTAAATGTGTACATCAGTTTTCACATTGCTTTAAAAACACCACAGCAGCTGAAAGAAGGAGTGTGTCTCTGTTGGTCGGTCCTCCGACCTGGACTTGTCTTACCTGGCTGGACTCTGTGCTGACTCCAGGCAGATCCTGAACAGACCGGCGTCTCTGAGGGTCACATGTAGCTGTGGAGAGACACAGACATTAGGATGAATGAGACCAGGATAGTCTGTGGACAGGTGTTTGATGGGCAAGTTTGCTTGTGTCTCGAGGGCCAGAGAGAGACAGGGCTGGGGGTGGGGGTTCCTCATTTAACCCTCTACATGCTCTGACAATGCTGGAACATCACCACATCGCTTCAGCAACAGGACCCACTTACAATGCACGGCACACAAACACAACACACACTAAACCCTCCTATGGGACACTAGTTTACACAATCACTGCTTTGGGTTGGGGGTGGTGTCATGAAAGCCTACGTAGAAGGAGGGGGGCACAAAGCCCATCAACACTAGGTAAAGCCAATCTCTGAAGCCTACACTGGAACATATTAAGAGTTTAGAAAAGACGACTGATGCACGTTTTTCTTCTGTTCATCTCCATCTGCATCCATTTGTCATATCTATCATATTCGAATGATGTTTTCCCTTATAGGGTTTTAGTTTCATTTATACCACAATACATTTCTTCTTAGACAGATGTCCAAAGACAACAACTTTTTGCATATTGCCTGTTAGTGTACTAGCATTCAGTGTCACCAAGACTGACACTCTTAATGAACTGGTCTAAACATTTACAGAATATCTACCACTATTCATGAACACTAAGGGATGAACCAGACCTATCGCACTTGGAAAAGAGATGGAGTGGACAAAGGTCTGCAAATGTGAAGAGATTGAAGGATTGTCTTTGTAAGAGATTAGGAAGCCTATTGGTTAGACAGACTTTTACTTATGTTTATACATCTGTGCATTTCTTGGTTTTATATTACACATCCTACTTTTTTCTGATTTTACTGTGAAGCACTTTGTGAATTAATTCTGTGAAAACTATATAAAAAACTTTACTTACTTCTTCAGCTTCACTCTCATATGAAGTAGACTGTGGAACGTTCAAGTAATACTAATGACGTGTTCCAAAGTGCTGGGAGGTGGGAAGTTTCAGATGTCCAACTAGGTAAAATGCATCGTAATGCCCGATAACACTGGAAGTCCTAGTTACAAAGTGGGGCCAGATCGAAGTACCCTGAGCTCACTGCAAACTACAATGTGACATCAACACAATAATGGCAGTACACAGTGCAAGTGGAAAAAACTTCACAATGTATAAGATCATTTTGCCTCTTCCATTTTGTTTGTGTATGTGAGAACACTGTACTGTTGACAGTCAAAATGCCTCTTCAGTATGAAGGCATCCATTATTTACGTTCAACATAGATGGTCTGGAACGATTTGAGGTGGGGTATAATTAACTCCAGATGGGGTATATTCTACATTCAATCACTTTAGAACGTGCCATCAAACATTTGGATTTCCAAGGTTTCACAGAAGACAACTTCAGACTACAGGAGGGTCAACAGACTCAGTGCGACATCTAATAGTCAAGTTGTAGATTGTCACCAACTGAAAACCCCCATTATCTGGACTTTATGGTTAAAGAGACATTCTGATAATATCAATATCAAAAAAACAGACACTAGTAAAAACAATGACCATTCCGATTAGTCCCAGTCATTCCAGTCCAGGGAAAGAAAAAGGCTAGACTTTTAAAAGACATCTTCCTTCTGCAGCTCTCTTCCCTCAGTCCAATCAAAATACTAAAAATACAGTTGACATATTGTTGTTTGATGCTATTACACCAAAACCACTTTTAAGAGCCATAATCATGTACAGGCCACCTTATGTTATGTATTTAAGCCCCTCCCTGTCCTGTAAACTCCTCACATTACCTCAAGGTCAGAAAACCATTTGGTTAATATAGGGCAGTGATAGGTACGCAAAGTGTGCGCCCCAAAGTGGTCCATGAGAGGAGGTCATAAAAAAGTCAAATTTATATCAGTCTTTCTCAGATTACCCTCATCTGACTTCCAAAGCAAAGTAACAATTGTTTTCTACATTAAAAGTGAATCAAATGTAGCCAAAATAAGCCTAAGAGTAGCCTTTTATTGAATTTGTCTATGCAAACCAACGTTCTGCATCCCTGTCTCTATACAGTTGGTTGCCTGGGTTTCCTAATGTCACATCAGAGACCTCACGTGACCTGGGAATCATGGTGGAAATTAAGTAGAATAGCTAACTAATCAGAAACAAAGAGTGAAACAAAACAAAGAGTGTTCTACAATATGAAAAAGGATCAGTGACTGAAGAAATGATGACCAATATAGGCAACAAGGTGCAAAGAAATTCTGTTAGCACTGACCTGTTAGCACTATTTGTAATATACAGCAGACTTAATTTGTATCGTATTGTAGAAAATATAATACTGTAATATAGACTGTTTAAAAAGGTTTTCTTTTAGGGTGGGAAACTGCCCGGCTGTTTAGGTGGTTTGTGATTTTTTTGTTTGTTTTTATGATAAAGTGGTCCTTGGTGTGAAAAAGTTTGAGAACACCTGATCTATGGGAACTCAACATGAAACTCCTGTAGTTTAAGTCAGACACAGATGACTATTCATCTGGTGTCCCTTTTTGCCACTCCCCTCCGGGGGGGTGGCTACTTTTTCAGTTGTAGCCACCTGGGACCCAGTGACAGCAGGATCTGCGGTGACCCATCTGTGCCCTGACCTGTGAACCCAGACCTCCTCCCCCACCCTCACCTCTCTGGATGGATCTCCTCACCCCCACCTGTCTCATCCGACTAGATGGACACTAATAAGCCCTGCCCTAATGCATCCTTACAGACTGGAACTACATCTGTAAATGTTCGTCCATCAGTCCTGGTGCATCTACAGTCTGTCCGTCCATGGGAGTGGATCTCTCCTTCACTGTGGTTCTCCCCAAGGTTTCTCTTTTCCCACTGGGTTTTTGGAGTTTTTCTTTGCTGAGAAGGAGGGTCTAAGGACAGGGGATGCCCAGGACATTAATCCATTTCCTTCATCTGCTGTTTATTTGACTGTTTTTTGTTTACATCCAATTAACTCTGTAAAGCCCTGTGAGATAACCTGTTGTGATTTGGGCTCTACAAATTGAATTGAAATTGAAGTGGCCAAATCATATGGTCGAGGATCAGATAGTGTTGTCCAACACCACGAGTTCTACTAAATTATACTTTCAGCTTAACTCTGATTCCTGGTTGATGTCTTTGGGACAAAGGAAACACATGGAAACACTCAGCTGAACATTAAATGGTTGGAACTTCCCTTTGTGCATGGTACTGTCAAACACATACAACCAATGCCTGGGAAGTAACCAGACATTTCCATTTAAAAATCATTTCATAGATTGGATGGGGGTGGGGGGTGGATATCAGCAGCAATAATTTTAGTTTACTATTTTCATGCACTTTATTTTTCTTGGGAGTTGGGGTCTAATGATACTAGGGTTCACAAACAGGAGTTTAGATCAGTGAAACATGTAATGAAAAAAGTTTGCAGCTTCCTTCAGTTGTATTTTTAATTATTAATTTAATTAAAATATCATAATGGAAAATACATTCTACAGGAGTGGCTCAATTTAATTGAATTACATTTTTTAAAAAAAGCTAAATGTCAGGCACGTAGCCAATTCTTATGAATGATTTGCAACAAATATTAAAACAGTTTTGATATTTTATATTTCTTTATTTTTTATCTTCATGTAAACTGTCATCATTGTCACCATTGGTCACCATGGCAGGCACAAATCCCACCCCTCGCAAACATTTTACCTGATTTGCCCCATCTCTTACCATTGCAAAAACAAATTTTTGGTGACCTTTGACCTACATTCACCAAAATTTAATGGGCTCTATTCTGGACCACCTCGCACCTTTCCTGAAAATTTCATGGAAATTGGTCCAGTAGTTTTTGCGTAAAGTTGCTGAGAGACAAAAAAACGGATCCAAAAACAATACCCTCGCCTCCCCTTTGAGGGGCGGGGTAATAAATGGGGACAACAGAGAACCTTACCTTGACATCCAGATGTGGTCAGTCACATTTTCAATTTATATGTAAATTCACAGAAATTTTAAGAAGAAATAAAGATCTAAATGTTTGTATTGATAAAAGATAAACGGGAATGAATAAGATGATGGACCAATAAGATGACTGCAGTATTCAGTGAATAAAACAAGAAAAAAACTAATGTCATAAATGGAAGTTTACAAAATGCCACCAAGTATGAAGGGCTGTGTAAAAAGATATGAGGAACCAATTCTGAATATTAAATTATACTAATACACATTGATTCATATTCTTTTGGCAACTGTGGAGATTCTGTTGTACATTTGGATGGAAATGCATCTACTCCTTTTTCAAAAGAATCCACAAGGTTGTACATGATAAAAAAGTAAGTTAAAAAAAAAAAAAAAAAAGTTTGAGAATAAAGCTTCCTTTCTCATCGAGGCAGCTCAACAGTCACAGTTTAGTGTCACTTTTTCCAGAAAATTACTTTAAAAACTGAGTTTGTTTTCAAACAGTGATATCCAACTAGAGGTTTGCATTAAAGTAGGGATTTAATAAACCATTACACCCCCACTTGCTCTCTATGAGTGATGTTGAGGTGTGCACATGCTATGGGTGGGGCCTACCTGTGATAACATGCATCAGCCCCATCCCTCATTGGATGAAATTAGCCACTCATTCATTGTCACAGAGCTCGAAATAGAAGTCTTTCCTGACATCCAGGCTTGTCCTCATTCCTTTCAACTATACTATCTGCTTGTAATAATAGCTCTGACCCTCAGTGTGAGCGAAATTAATCATGATGACTTTTCCAAAGTTAATGGATGTAAAGAGAGCAAGAACAGGGAAAAATTAGCCATGCTTTCTAATGTCCTCTATGCATGAAAGCCAAGGACAAGCACAGAGCAGTGGAGCACTGATTTCCTCCCATTAACCGAATTCTGTCTCAGCTAAGCCAGAGGACAGAGGACATGACCATGAGTTACCAGACTTATCTCATCGATGTCATTGGATAATTAACAATAACATTTCATCAAATCATCTAGACGTCATCTTGACACTGCAAATAGAGCATCTTCAGCAGGTTGTGACCAATATTAATTATCTGGGATAAAATGCATGAGTGTTAACAAATGAGAAGTCTCATAACTCATGTTCTGTTTGGACTAAAAATCACGAAGGACAGACATGAGGCCTCTCTGATGTGTGTCACTCTGAGACTTGCCTGATAAACTCTTCATTAGATTTCCCCAAAACCAGGCACAAATCAAGCCTGTACATCTAAGATATCCTATCCTTCCCGGCAGTCCTTAGCTGGGCAGCGCCTGTGGCTGCGGCCTGCACTAGTGTTTTGGAAGAAACTGTGTGAACCTAGTCTTGTTTGGAAGTTTTTTTCATGGCAAATGACAATAAAACTATTCTAATCTAAAATTTGGGTGGGGGAGGTGGGGGTGTTCCTGTTAGTCACATCTGAAGCCAAAGTGTCAGATGGTGGATATTTAAATTGAGGTAAATTAGAATTACTTACTTAATTACTGAAGAGATATTTCTTTGACTTTTCCAACTTATTTAGTAACTTAAGGATTTGTGACATACAGATGTTACATTGCAAAGCAAATAATAGCCAGTTTTGGGAAGAGCAGACCTGAAATAACAGAGATGTAGAAAGACTGGACTATTATGTGCATTTGATTTAAGACATTAAGAATGTAACTTGGACCCCAAAATGCCCTTTACATACCCTTCATGCTGAGCTAGATTAATATTAAGTATCTTAGCAAGCAGTCATTAGCCAAGAGAGAAAAAATTACTGGTGTTATTTATATTGTATTCAGTATTTAGTCAAATGTTATAAAAGTGTAAATCTTAATATACAGGATATGTTAAACCATGTTGGTGGACACCATTGTACACTGCATGAAAAACCTCTGGATTCCATAGACTTACATTATCTCTAAAATACTGCATTCTATCACCACTGCCAGTCTGACTTCTGCTCGATACTTAACTATTACACAGATACAGAACTACTGTAGAAATTTGCAATAATTTCCTTAGGGAAATCTATCAGTGAAGTGATTCTTTGACGTGTGTTGTAAAAAAGCTATTAAGGACACTGTAACTGAATGATTCAAGGGTCACTTTCATCATTTTTGTAAAGAGTCAAAGGTAGATTTAACTGTTCAGGGTGTTTGTCATATGAAGTGACACACAAGAGAGAGCGGCGTCAGAGCAGAGCAGCCCATGGGTTTGGTCTAACCAGCTCCACCCCGTCACCAGCCAACCCATTGATACCTGTGACGACGATCTTGGGGACATCCAGAATGGTGCCAAACGATGCCGTTTTACGGTGGCCTCGTTTATACTGCGGCCGTGCTGCGAAAAACACATACACATATACAGCTACGTACAACAAGCATGCAGACCAACACAGACAGGACTGGGGGGTCCAGGGCTGGACCACAGACATGCAGAGCATACGTTAGACATTCAATGGACATGCAAGGGCAGCATGCACCCGGTCCATTCCACATGGTCAGGAGTGCTGCAGTGTCCCCTGATGGAAACACAAACTACACAAACAGCAGGTTTCAGATCAAGTACTGTTTGGTAAAAACAAAAAAAATGTCAGCAAGATGCTCTAAGGACAGTGGATGGAGATACTCAAACTTCGAAAGAGCATTTAAAGAGATGTACTATAGTCTGAAAACATGTAAAGCAAAACGGAAACATCTTGATATTTATGAACTATTAAAAACATACATAAACTAAGAAACCTCTGGATACTTTTATATATTTGTAATTATTGTGAGTATATTCTTTAAGTCAGTATCAGGAGTTGTGCATCATGAATCAGAAAATATTAAAAAGAGAACGGATTTGGGCATTTTAAATATCCATGAATAGTTCAATGCAAATCCACCATTTACTTAGTGGTTTCTTGATAATGACACTAGAAGGAACACTTAAGCACTACAGGTATAAAAATATATTTTGAGTATGTTTAAGTCAACACTGAAGAGCAAAGCACAAACACACAGTCATACCACAACTGCACTAAAGTGTGAGTATACATGTGCTTTGCCATGCCTTATTTCATTAAAAACCTGTGTTCTCCTTCTAACCAACTGTTTTCATGCACCTGAATCAGCCTTGAATGTCATCAAATCACCACTCAACTCACCTTAAAAAAATTAAAATATCACAGTTTAGAAACAATTTAAAGTCCATCTTTACTATAAATAGGTGAGAGGTGAATTCATGTTTGCTAAACTAATGTGTGGCATCCAAGCTATTCTCTAGAGCTGAGCCAAAACTTAGGCTTGCAAGCCAAAATGGGGTGGGGATGGACAAATCAGTGCTGTCGGGGTCGTATAGATGCCTATAAAAAAAGAACCAAACCTCATCTAAAATTAATTGGGGGGTTCAAGAAGACTCATTCCAATGGCAGTCACCTCATGCCTTTCCTGTGTCATATTTCAGTATCATGCTGTTGTGGTGATGCTGATATGCTGTTGCCTCCATTTTCCACGTTGTTGCCGTGTCATGTCAGGCTTACCTGCAGGTGCAAAGGGCATCTTGGGCTCCAGCTCTGACAGGTCTGCACTCATTCTTTTGCTGTCAGAAGATGCCAGGCACTGTGTTCGTGCAGGCAGACTCTCAACGCTGCCCCCTCTGGACAGAGGCAGCGTCCTCAGTGGGTCTCCCTGGAAATCAAACAGAAGCCTGTTAAAACAAAGCTCTTACTTCACATGTTTCTGCATTACTGCATACATTTTAACAGACTCAGTGTAAATGTGAAGTGTGGCTTTGCCTTTGGTTTGAAGTGCGGTGCAAACTGAGGTGTTATCTTGATAGTGTCGTTGCTCCCTTGAGAATCACTGTGTTCCATGTTTGCGTCACTTTTGTTGCTTGCGCCAGTGCCAGTGTAGTCCACATATGAACCTGACATTTATAAAAGCAGAGCACAGACAAAACTTCAGAGGTTTATTGAATCCAATCTGTGGTGCATCTTACCACATCATGTGACAGTAGAAAACTGAGTAATTTTACTTTACTGACCGGTTACTAAAGAACAAAGTCTACAAAAAGAAGAAAAAAATAAAAAGTCAGTATGAATAAGCTGTCAATCAAATCGATGGCCTAAAGCTACTTGATGAAAACATCACCCTGGGTAATATTATCCTGTCTAAACAGTTATAAAAACCAGTATGTAGTTGTTTTAGTAACAAAGACAGAATACCGCCCATGTTGTATTCGACTTAGGTATGCTGGGATTAAAAATAAATTGATAAAATTAAACAAGCTGAAGTTAGTCTGGGAACTGTTTCTGGTCACAGACCTCTGGAAGGAAAACACAAGTGTAACAGCTTAAACAGACTTGATTAGCCTTAGTGAGTGTCAGTGGGTTGGACGGGTGTGGCATCGTGGGAGTTGTAGTTCTGTATTTCAAGTACTACAAATTAAAGGCACAGTGTCTATAAATTGCTAAGAAGCAAAAAACATATACAAAACTCACAATATACAAACCAATGGAACCATAGTGACTAACCGGTAGATTTCAGTCCAAGTCTGGACCACAACAGGTTAATAAAAATGAGCTTAAATAAACATAAAGCTATGATCTCAGAAGCAGGAGCATGCACCTGTACTAGTGGCAGAGTTACTCTGACCCTCATCTGAATACTGGTATGGATACTGGAGAGGCTCATCTGATCCCGGGAAGTACTGCAAAACAAAAGGCAGATCAAGGTTAAGTTAACTAATCATTACAAAACAAAAGCATTGTAACCAAACTCTTGTTACAAACATTTATTTGATATAACATTATGGATTTGATCTTGAATAATAAAGTCTATAAACCAACACTTTTTATGAAACGAGATACAATTAAGGAAAAACTCCATGCAATTTTAATGTAGTCCAGTTGATTCACATGATATGATATACATTTTTTAAAAAGATGACAAAAAGATGACAACATTTTACACGGTTTTGGCACTTATGGAATAACTTAAAAACTGCTGAGTATCAAAAACTGTTGTGTTTGACACCCAATGTCAAAACCTGACAGGCTATGGCATTTGGTGTCAAACACAACAGGAAACTGAGAGAGAAGCATATGTAAAGAACATGTGTGTCAAATTTGAAAAGAATCAGGTGAAGAGTGACAAATTTTCTATGTTGAAATTTTCAAAAATGCACTGTATAATTTCTTTTTCTCTGTTAAAATAAAACATTGGTTTTGAACAAGTTCTTAAGGAACTTGTCATTTAGGAACTAGTACTCAAGCCAATGCATTAAAATCTCCACATTTTTAAAAATCAATATCCAGTCCCAGTGCTTAAACATTGAGGTTCTGGACTCATATTGTGTGAATACATACAAACACCAGAGTGTGGACTCTTGATCAGAAACTGAATCTATGACATTGGTCTGATGCTCATTGAATGAATCACTGAATGAAGAGGACACAAGAGTAACAGTCCTGTTTATTAGAATTAAACTACATTAGTATTTAGTTTATTTACCGTCTGTATTCTGTGCTAAACTGATCTTCAATTAGAAAGTCCAGGGATGTACAGACTCAATACACAGCTGTGTTTGGATAAACAAAAATTCTCCTTTCACACCTTCTGATTGACATGTATGTGTTCATGCACTCATTCCTTAGAATAAATGCCTGTAAAATCCAGACACAGCAGGAGATGGTACAGTTTGATGACACATTACCCTCATTAGATGAGTCATGATCTTCACTATTTCCTCCATCGATGGCCTCTGAGATGGGTCTTTAGACCAGCAGCGAGTCATCAGACTCTCGATGGGTTTGGGTAAATTTTTGATCAGAGGCGGTCTCGTGCCTGAGCATTAAAAACACAGAGAAATGACTGTTCACTGTAAACTCGATAAAGTATGACGTTCTAACTTCTCTCAGAAACTTTATTTTGTTTGTCATCACATCCCCTTCATCTGGCCACCTCCCCAATCATATCCTCCTACCTCTCATCACAGACTCTTGCGATAGTACATTACATTACATTACAGGAGAAGTTAACACTCTCCCTATCTCTTAAAATAAAAAAAGATATGAACAAAAAATAAAAGGTTTACCTTGACATATAAAACATTCTGTTACCATAAACAAGTGTTTTTCTAAAAACAAAACTCTGCCTTTACATTCAAATAGCATTTTAAGTGTGCTTGCCATATGTAAAACTTCATAATAATGGCAAAAAACCTGCCCAAACAAATAAATGCATTTTTGTGCACATAACATCACATTACCCATACTCCCTCATCTAGTGCTTTAAGAAGCATAAGGGGTGAGGCACCTTTTTAGTCAAACAATCACCGAGTTGTGACTTTGCACCTGAGCAACACACCTCTTTAATTTTGTTCATCTGGAGGAGCACTTTGACACGGCTGATTTTTATTCTCAGTCTCTTCTCTGTGACTTGCTCCATGGACTTCAGTGCATCAAATGGAATGGTTATCAGTCACACAGATAAGGGGAAGAGTGTTCAGACCAAGATCACCAGTAGTGAGCTCAGAAACAAGTGTAGCTATGGCATTGACAATACCATCTGACATGGTAAGGGTTTCTCCAGCCAGAATACTCCTTACCACACATCTGATTTTCTTAGACTGCCAAAACAAAGGGGAGGACTTTTCTGAGCAATTAAAGTGTCCCTCTGTCTGGAGGATTGCCACATGAAGCATCACTGAAAACAACAAAACTCAAATCCTCACTTTTGCCGAAATGTTGACACTTAAAGCTGCAAGTGACTTTTGTCACCAATTTTTCATGAAATCTGTAAAACCTGAGTCATAGCCTAAGTATCAAAAATCCCTAAGCCTTTCCATGATTACTCACCTGCTCATAATTTTGAAGTGTACTCCACCATAAACAGTCCATTTGTTTACAAAATGAGCCGGTAACTTTTTCAGCGCAGTTCGGTTGGTCAGGGTGGTAGCCAGTTTCCTTCCTATTTATAATACGATTCAGGGGGGCAATGTGGTCGGTACTGCACATACACATTGTGAGGTGCGCACGGCATGGACCATGGGAGTGAAAGTGAAACTTAACGCTCATTTTCCTTTTCCATACCTCCTGAAGCTTCGCAAACTTTCATTTATGGGGGCAGGACATTTGTCTTGGCCTATTATATATATATATATATATATATATCTGCTGGTAAGGTTAAAATCCTTGCCGCC
>JAPTYQ010000017.1:4592464-4603917 GCA_029814465.1 Ostorhinchus cyanosoma | reverse complement strand
TCGGCAGAAGCTCCGCAGCAAAAAAAATGTTAATAAATCGGCTACATATTGGCCGATGTCGATTAATCGGCGAGACCATATAATCGGCCCGATTAATCGGCCGGCCGATTAATCGGTCGGGCTCTAATAAAAATTGCCACATCTGGTTCCCCACGAGTCACATAATAGTCTAATATAAGACTATTATACAGCGTTTTAAAGTTGTGTAAATTATCTTTGTGAAATAAAGATGGAACTCTTAATTCACATGTCCACCATAACGTAATATAAGACTATTATATCCTGTGTAGATCACTGTTATTTCATATATCGGCCAATACATCGATTATCAGCCAATATATAGGCTATCAGCTGATATATTTGCTATCGGCTTTTTTTAGCCTCCAATATCGGTATCGGCCCCAGAAATCCCACACTGATCAGGCTCTAGTTTTGATCACATCATAAACTAATTATTAAATTACTGTAAACTATAAATCAATTGCCAAGTATTTTGTTCATTGACTGGTATGAGTACATTTTAAAGGAAAATAGCAGAAAAAAATTATTTAATTGTAGCTTCTTTATGTGAATTCTTCCTGTTTCCTTCTCGGTGACAGTAAATTGTCATCTTAGCTTTTAGGATAGGAATTCCTTTTTGGTTTTATAGACCAAACAGCCAGTGGATTAATCTACAAAATAATCCACAGAGTAATCAACAATAGATCTGATCATTAGTTGCAGCCTCATCAAAGTATACATGTTACTGATATGGTGTAAGTGGAGAGAGTGAGCAGTACCAAGTTCATGGAGCTGCACATCACTGAGGATCTCTCCTGTGCAGACAACACCATATGATGCCTAGGTGGCTCAAACAAACCTCTACTTCCTCTTCAAACTGAGGAGAGCACAAGTCCCACCCCCTTCATGTAATCCTTCTACCAGTGCATCATTGAGAGCGTCCTCACTGTCAATCACTATGTGGTATGGAGGCTGCACTCCATCCTGCAAAATAACTCTGCAATGATTAGTGGATACAGCCAGTAAAATCACTGTCTCTTCCCTCCCTCACAGTCCTTTTTCAGACCCACATCACCCACAAATCCATCAGCATTGCAGATGACACCCCCCACCCCTCCTAATCTCTCTCTTCAGTGCCCTGCCTTCATGAAAAAGGTAGCGGAACCTCCGGGCCCGATCCATAAAAGACTGTTGAACAGCTCTGTTCATCAGGCTGTCAGGATGCGGAACTGTCCACTTCGTGCCTTGTTTGCCCCCCGTCCCCTCACTGTAACCCCCTCATTTACACAAAGACTCCATCTCAACTGTATTGCACATAAGACTTAGTGGACTACATTCCGTGATATTCTCACATCGCTGCTGACGTCTACTGTATTTTTTTTTTACAAACACTGCACTATTGTCATATCTGCTTCAGTTACTGTTATATGGGTTTCTATTTTGATCCATTCTTCAACTCATAACTGTTGCTGTATTGTCCTACCATTGTAAATAGATTGATGTACACATTTTTTATATTCTATTATAGTTTCTTCTTTATACCTCTTATTTATTCTTGTTCTATTCTTTACCTATTCTCTTTTTAATAACAAGGTAAGAAAGAAACAACATCTCAATTCTCTGTATGTCCTGTGCTTTTAGTGAATTGACAATTAAAAATTTTTTGAATCTTTTTGAATCTAAGTTGGAGCTGAAACAATTAATAGATCAACAACTATTTTGACAATAAATCAGTTGAGTGTATTTTAAAGAATACAAATCTACATTCCAGCAAATGTGAATATTTTGTGGGTTCTTTTCTCTTTTTTGAAAGTAAACTGAATATTTTTGGGATGTGGCTCCAGGCAGGCATTGGAAGACGCCATTGTGGGCATTGGAGAAGAACATTTCCAGATATTTTATATACCAAACAAAAAAAACAACCTGAACTGTAACAACCAGATTAATGGAAAATGAAATTAATCAGCTGTTAGAGCCATTGTGTAAGTGTTAAAGATATGGAGACAAATAAGAAATCAAATGTTGAGACAAATGAGTGTAATTTTGAGCCACTGTGTAGCTGTTGACTCACCATTATGCACAGCCCACATGATGCGAAATGCGGGTCCTCCAATCTCATCAAAGGGTTTCCTACGAGTGATCACCTCCCACAGAATGATTCCCCAGCTGAAAACATCACACTTCTCGCTGTAATTGCTGCCTGCAAGTACAGAGGAAAAGCACATCAACACTCAGGTCCTTTTCAAAGGAGGAGAGGAAAAAAGACAGCATTTGACATCAGTGATGGACTGATAAAAGTAATTCTCAGTGGCACATTTGAGCTGAGTGCTGCGATGTGGCTGAAAAAGAGCACAGCAGCTTTTATCTCACCATGGAGGGTTGGGGGGGGGGTTTACCAAGAAACAGCTCTTGTGTTGTTTAATTAGGGCAACTATTATTACTGAATTAAAGTGCACATCACACACCTATGAAAAACTGCTGATAGCTTTTCACACTGATGTAAATATGTTGTGCAGAGTTCATTGAGGGGACGAGAATGTGTTGTTTAATTGCACAGGAGCCTGGTAACTTCTCTCCTAAAACAAGATAATGACCACAGCTTAATTCATCTTTGCTCCTGACCCACTCGCCAAGAACATGTCTCATCATGTAGAAATACATTAGGCTTCTGGCTGAATGAGAACACAAATTCTATGCTGTCGTCTCCCAGGGGAAATAAAAGCCACCAGCATCAGTCCATTCATCTTCACACTATACTTAGGAGAGTCCCATCAATAAGACCACGGGTGAGGACGCTGATGATCAATCAACAATTAATGCCTCCATGCTGCCAGCACTAAGCTGCAATTAAGGTGGGAAAGTTGGATCTGCACAATGGGTTGGTGTGTTCACTGTACACATGAGCAGTAGGAAAACACATGGTTGGACTGGGATGACAATATATGTACAGATCCTCATTCCACAGGGATTACACATGGATAATGTTTACTTGGATTCTTTGGTTTTATACTAAGGCTGGACAATAATTCAATATCGATATATGTCACAATATACTTTTGGTCAATAACGGTGAAATGAGTTTTAAATATTCCAATATTCCATCTGTTGTGGGCATTTTTGTCAGTTTTTTTCAGTTTTTCTGAGGCTTTTATATTGTTTATATTGATATCAGAATTGTATCATATCGACCGAAATTAAGAAATATATCGTGATACAAGTTTGGCCATATCGTCCAGCCCAATTTTATTCTAATAAAACGGAACATGTCTTGTTTATAGATGTCCATCAGACAATCACGATGGAGTCACAATATGCTTGTATGCAAATATTATGTGAATGAAACTGTATCATTTCAGAAAAAAATATTTTTTGATATTATGACAAAAAGAATAAACCAACTACTAGAATAAAGAAGTTTAATATAGGATTAAATCAATCAAAATCGAATCTAAATATTCCAGGACAAAAAAAACATCCTATTTCGAGAAAAAAAAATCAGTGTATTACAAGAATAAAGTTGAAATATTTTTAAAAAGTAAAACATCATCATAATACTGATAATATTGAGATAAAGTCTTATCATTAACAACATGACCCTGACCTTAGTCTGAGTCCAACAGTTTCTCTATTTCATGACATTTTTTGAAGCTACGTGATTCCTTGTAACATCGTGACATTTTTTTCAACATATAATGACTTGATTCTTAGAATATTCTTTCTCTCATTGTGATGTTTTTTCTTAAACTTGCAAATATGAGTAAAAACCACATGTATGTGAACTGAATTGCTCTGTGTCCCTCTTGAGTGACTTTTAAATTAAAAACCGACTGTCAGTGCAGATGTAAAATATCTCCACTACTTTTACATTCCACTGGTACTTGCCTTCGAACACCTCAGGTGCCATCCATGCTGCACTCCCTTTGTTGTTGGTCATGTGGGTCTGAATGTCACAGGCTGTTCCAAAGTCACAGATTTTCAGCACAGTTCCTCCAGCCACTAGAAGCAGACTGAAATGACAGGAAATTGGATTATATGGCTGCTTTCAACTTGAAAGACAAAAATCCAAGCCATGAGTGAGACTAATGCAGAAACTACAGCTATGGGTTACTTCTCAACTGGTAAACAGGTCAAAGTAGTTGAATAACACTACATCTGTGTCTTGATCCTTTAGCCCGAGACCTTATTTCAATGAAATGGCTGCTTGGAATTTGCGTCTGTACAAGTGTCATAAAAGCTGCTTTGGATATGTGCTTGTGTTTCTTTTCTTCCGGTATCCTCCTACTTTCAAGATCTGGTAATCATATTGCTTTACTGTGTGTCCTAGGTGTCAAAACAGACCGGACAACAGAAAAATTCAAAGGAAGGAATTGAAGTCTTACAGGTTTTTACTAAATAAGGCACTCAGAATGTATATCAATAAGAGATTTATTATGTTTTTACATCAACTGTGAACACAGTACTTATATGTCTTTAGTTCATTTAATAGATAGTATTATCTCTGCATTAGATAACAATACATTTATTTGGTGTACTTTTTAGACTTATCAAAAGCTTTTGATACAGTCAATCATAATATATTACTTTCAAAATTACATAAGTAAGGTTTTCATGGAACTGCTTTTAAATGGTTGCAAAATTATACTGGCAATAGATCTCAGTACATCTGCTTAATGGCTGCAATTCGAACAGGTTAGGTATACACTGTGGAGTCCCTCAGGGGTCCATATTAGGTCCATTATTATTTTGAATTTATATGAAACGATTTGTGTGCTGTTTCTTATGCTTTTACTCTGATAATGTTTGCGGATGATACCACTTTAGTTATGTCTCATTCAAATGTTAATGCACTTATAAACCAAGCCAATGTGGGATTATCAGCATATAACAAATGGTTCAAGACAGAGTCCTGCACGGGTCAACTTTTCCCAAACCGCACCCACCCGTACCCGTCATATGCCATTCTAAACCCGAATCGTTACCCGACAAAATTCAATTTTAAGTTCCGCACCCGACCCGAACCGCTACAAATAGACCCGTTACCCGAACCGTACCCGAGTTAAAATATAACAGAAAGCAACAATGAAATGCAGACGTTTATTTTTAAAGGGGGTTTTACTTAGGGTGACCAACCGTCCGGGGTGTCCTGGTTTCTTTTTAGAAAATGAGGAAATGTCCGGGTTTTTAAGATTACCTTTCATTCAGTTTCAGAGATTTTGTTATGTGCAATTTCCCATAACAATTCTCAATTCAGACTCCGCTTGCTCCGTCCAGCGAGCTCCTGTTGAAGAGGGGGCGTGTCGAGCTCGTTCGCGAGCGTTCTGCACCCTGCACATTTTGTAAACCCGCAGTGCCACCCGTGATCTGGTTCTTCCGACCCGACCCGGCATCCGACACGGGCAAAAATGTTTCACCCGTCGAATAGAATGTAACGGTTCACCCGCGGGTACCCGAACCCGCGCAGGTCTCTGGTTCAAGAGTAACAAACTAGCTTCGAATATAAAAAAAAAACAACTATATGATTTTTAGTGGTAATAAAATATTTTCACCTAGCCCTAAGCTCAACATTGCTTTAGTTGAAGTAGCTTGTGTCTAATCCACCAAGTTCCTGGGTGTTGTAGATGAGAAACTAAATCGGAAAGAGCATGTTGACCAGGTGAATACAAAAAGAAAAATCACTTGGCATTATAACAAAAGTTAGTCATCATGTTGATTTAAAATGTACACTTGCTTTATATTACAGTTTAATTCATCCATATCAGTCATATTGTATTATAGTGTGGGCAAGCCCTTTCCCATTGAGTTTAAATAAAATATTGATCTTTCGAAAGCGTTTAATTCAAATTGCAACCCACTAAACCACTGACCTCTTCTGCTAATTTATTCTTCACACTAAATTTACTTAATATTCTTTATATTAATAGCTATCAAATTTGTATTTTTATGTATAAAATTCAGTATAACCAAAGTACGTTGCCCGAGCATTTCATTTTGTATTGTGCAACCAATGCTGCAGTTCACAGATAAAATACTCGTCAAAATCAACATTTTCATTTGTCTAAATGTGTCACATCAAGAGCTCAGTTTTGTTTTAGGAATAGAGGGTGTAAATTGTGGAGCTAATTTTCACACGTTCTTCGAAATAGCACATCAGACATATCCTTTAAGAAATATTTAAGGAAATCAATAACGATACTGCATTGATATATACATATTTCTCTACTGTCTTTCTTTTTTGAATGAATTCTGAATGTGTATGGACTATGGAAGTCTCATAACTTTAATAATGTTCATGTATTTATAAGGTGGAGGCTTTAAAACAAGCCATTTTAGGTTTTCTGCCTCTCCTTGTACCTCTCCTGTTTTATTATGAGTTTGATCAATGTCATGTACACTACCGGTCAAAAGTTTTAGAACACACCAATTTTTCCAGTTTTGTATAGAAATTCAAGCAGTTCAACTCTAATGAACAGTTTGAATTGGTACAAAGGTAAGTGGTGAACTGCCAGGGTTTAAAAAAAAAAAAAAAAGGTAAGCTTAAAAAAAACCCTGAAAAATAATGTACATTTCAGAATTATACAAAAAGGCCTTTTTCAGCGCACAAGAAATGGGTTAACAACTTTAAGCAGTTCTGCAGCAATGGAGGTTGATCAAACCTGAAAAGTTGGTGCTACCGATTCCTACAGGTGTCCCAACTTTTCTTAATTACTCACAACCCCCTCTGTCTGCATAAAAGTAGTGTTGCAAAATTCTGGGAATTTTTAAAGTTGGAAACTTTACATGAGAATTAACAGGAATTTATGGGAATAATGGGAATTTATGGGGATTAATGGGAATTTATGGGAATAAAAAAGAAATTTACAAAACTGAAGGTTGGCCCTCAACAGGGAACCTAAATATAGTTGGGGAAAATATATTGTAGCATAATTGTGGCTAAAACAACCAGATTTAATGCAAGTACACTCAATCACATGCACACAGCACTGCTTACTGCAGGGCTATTGAGACCACGACCCCTGCATGCACTGTGCACTCCTCCATCACATGCACAGATGATTGCTTAAACACTGGAGGCCACACTTTAGAGCCCAAAGCACACGACTATTGGAGCCACACAGTCGAGCCTGTCAAGTCAAGTCAGTTTTTTTTTTATATTATGGGGTAAATATATTTGATCTATAATGGTATTACTGTTTAACTTGCAAAAATTTTATAAAAATGTATTTATACAGTAGCTAGCTAGTTGTTGAGGTAGGTGCTAAATGTATTGTATGATGTAATGTAATGTTATGGAATGTATCTATTTTTTTATTTCATTGACCATTTAAAGCAACGCTAGATGTTTTTTCTACCTTCAAACTATATTTTCCATGTCATTTTGGTGGTACAACAACTCACAATAGGCTCAATTACACTTTGGCCATCACTCTAGAGTGCCTCTGTGGCTTTCACTGGCACTGCGTGACTTCAGGACAGTATCCCCAAAAAACTAGAAATTGTATATGATACAGTTTGATTACATTACCCCCAATTTCCAGTTAATTCCCAATAACTCCCATAAAGGGTTTCCAATTTGGAATATTTCCAAAATTCCCCAGCTAAATTTCCATGGAAAGTTTCCAGAAATTTACCACAAATTTTCCACCCCTTTGCAACCCTTGTTGGAACACACTTTGCCACCATACCGTTGTGAACATCATCTGAACAGTATTGTACTGCAGAAAATAGTGTGGGACTATAAAAATAGTGAGGAAAAGGTAATTAATGATAGAGGAGAGACAGACCATAACAAAATATAGGTCTTTCCTACAGAGAAATTGCCAAGAAAGTCAAGGTGTCAGTAAGTACAGTGTCTTTTCACCATCAAAACACACTCAGAAACTGGGGGACATGCTGATAGAAAGAGGTCTGGCAGACCCAAAGTCACAACAGACTCAGAAGACAAGTTTCTGAGAGTCAACAGCTTAGTGAAAGGTGACTCAAAGGACAACAGCTTCAAGCACAGCTCAATAGTAGTCATAGTAAGAAAGTCTCAATTTCAACTGTGAAGAGAAGATTTGGAGTTGCACGTTTGATGCGTCATTGCTGAGCCTTCAGAATAAGAAGGCTCAGCAATGACGCATCAGCAATGGCTTCCTTACTGCAACTCGACCCATCAAACCTGCAACTCTAAGGCCCTGTCCCAAAGTTCCCCCTTGGCCCCTAGCACTCGTTTTGGAGTTCATTCATTTTGAAGTGCACTTCGGACAGAGTCACAAGGGGTAGAGAAGTTCTACGGACACAATGGGACACTGACGTCATCAATAAGTGAGGTTACGTATATGTGGAAGTTGACAGTATATATAGCGGTACATTAATCCACATGATGACAGCCCAAAACTACACCATGGTCGGTCCAGGAGATTCAGTCTTTGGTGGTTGACGTAAAAATTCAGACGAAAAAATACATAATGAGCAAGTTTATCAACAATTCCCTAAGCGGAAAACACGGAAGTATGCGCCACCCGCTTTCACATTTAAATAAAGTCAGTACTATCCTGGAATGGAAACACTCCAGAAATATGCAGCCGAGCCAAGTCGGTACCAGTGGAAAAGCGGCATTACATTTGTGTGATTCCTTTCCAGCTCCTGTTGACATGTCTACCATATGTTTACGCTGGAAAGGTTCGTTCATAAAGCACTGTAGGCGGGGCAAAGCGGCAGATTCTTCCCCTCCGTTTGAAGCAAAAGCAGCGAGTCTGCATCCAAGCTGACTCATTTTCAAGGGGCAGAATGTCCATTCCTCCTCGATGCTAAAGAGAAATGGGACACCTTACCCCTCCAAAACTTTACTCCAAACGTAGGGGTAGGGAAGAAATGTAGGGGAAGGGGGGACTTTGGGAGGGGGCCAAAGTCTTCAAAGTTGAAACTGAGACTTTCTTACTACTAATCATGACAACACTGCAAACAACAATAAAAAAAAAAAAAAAAAAGCCCAAACTGTTTAATAGCGAGTCTCACTCACTGCTCTGTGTTTTGCCCCCCCATTCCACAGACAGTGGTGGGTGCACTGAGCATGGCCAGTCGTCTATGGAAATCACAGGGTCTATTCTATCAGCACGTTTTGAAATTTTTCCTATTGAGCAAACAATTTAATTGTTATAAATATTTAAAATACAACATGTATTCACCATGACGTTTCAGGCTAAAGGGCTAACCAGCATAATTTACTAGAAACTAGAGCCAGACCGATTACTTGGCTGGCCCGATTAATCGGAGTCTCACTGATTAATCAACATCGGCCAATATGTAGCCCATTTATAAACTTTTGTTTTTGCTGAGGAGCTTCTACCACTTGCTGCTCCAGTGCACTTGTGCATGCTGCTCGGAGAGTTAGAGCAGTAGTAAAGTAGTTTCACTTTCACTTCTGCTCTGACAATCACGCTATCACCCCTGCCACACACGCACGCGCACGCACACAAAATCACCGACTGCTACACCCCCCTGGTTCGAAAATCACAGACTGCTACCCCCACGCGCATGCTCCACTTATCCCATCGGTCTGTACACCTCCACTTTGATAAGCATCATTGACATTCATCTAAATATGTAGATGACCGTATAAATACAGACATGTACTCTTATCCAGAGTTGATGGTTTTTGACAGTATGTGGCCTAGTTATTCTTAGAAACTCCACAACAGTCATGTGGTAAACAGAATGGCTGATCATTTTCTGCTCAGGGGGTTGGGATGAGAGTTGTATTCACCACAGCCCTATCAAACATCCTCTTGGGCTCTGAGGTATCACTACTCAACTGGATGTTCACACTCATAACAACTTTGTAATAAAGGAAAAAAAAAAACAACTCCCGGGGCTGCCTTGGGGTTGTGTTCCTTCAGGGAAAGTGGAACGGGACGGGGGACTAAAAATAACAAAAAGATTTGTTTTAGAAATGTGTCATTGCCACTGTTTTTCTTCTGTGGTGACTAGTACAAGGTGAACAGTAGGTTATTCACCTTACTGACTGAACTAGAAAGTTCACTACAGCAAATATTTGATTTGTTAAGGTGGAAGTGTTGTTAGCACCTGTGTGACTAGAAAAGTCAGACAGGTACTGACATTTTTCCTGCATTAGTGCAGTGGAGTCATTGACATATATGGGCTGGGTTTGTTTTCTTACACAATGCTAGTGCTTGTCTAAGGACTATTCCACAATACTGGATACTTTTCAGAGCTGATATTCTTAACAAAAGCTGTACTTAAAAACAAATGAAATCATAACGTTGGTGCATACAAGAAAACTTAGATTATTCTGAATGCTACCATGCCAGGTCAGTAACTGGAGAAAAAGTCTATAATAAAAGGTAAGAAATTGGTGTTAACATTCATTCATTCCTTTTCTGAACCCGCTTTATCCTCACTAGGGTCACGGGGGTCGCTTGGAGTCTAAGTGCAAACAATAATTTCTTTGTGAAAGTTGGTGTCAATAATGGCTGAGAGCTGCAATATAATGGCAATATCCAATATAAAAGATAAAAATCATTCCTACCTGAACATTTTATGTTTATGTTCAGCTCCACATCTATAGATGATTTATTCTGATGTCTACTGATTCAGATTTATTACCCCGCCCCCCCAAAGGGGAGGCGAGAGTATTGTTTTTGGTTCACTTTTTTTGTTTGTCAGATCCCATTAAATTTTAGTGAATGTAGGTCAAAGGTCAAGGTCACCAAAAATGTGTTTTCACAATGATAAGCGATACCAGTTAAAATGTTTGTGAGGGGTGGGGTTTGTTTTGCCTGGCACCACTTGTTTATTATTTTGACTTTGATGGTCAGTTAGCCCAATATGCCGCTTTTCCACAACGTGGAACCGGCTTGACTTGACTTGGGTGCCAGGTGCTGACCAACCATGGTGGAGTTTTGCAAGCTGTCATCATTTCGATTAACCTACTGTCATATTTACTGTAAACTTCTGCATCTGTTTTTTTTTTTTTTTTACATGACAGGTCACACATTGGTAACAATGTAATGATGCAGAGACAACTCTGACCAATCAGTGGTCTGCAGTGTTTACATGCCACGTTTTAGTAACTCTTGTAACCTCGGCAGAGTAGATAGCAAAAAACTAGTATCAAGTACCAGATTCCAGGTTCTTTTATATAATGGAAACGCAAAAAGGCCGAGTCAAGTTGAGTCAAGTTGAGCCGGTACCATGTAGTAGCAATGCAGCAATAGCAGCTAGCAACAAAACAGTAGGAAAAAAAAAAAATACAACTAAAAGGCTATTCAACAAACATCTTTAACAAAAAACTCTGGTCTCTGGACTCATTACTCATTATATTCATTATTACTCCTGGAAGCACTTTAAACAGCACAGTCATTTTTCTTTTTTTTTTCTCTTCTCCTGTGCAATTATATTGTGTATATTTTGTATATATTTGTAAAAACTGTATATATGGTGTGTGTTTCCTG
>JAPTYQ010000017.1:4547337-4558734 GCA_029814465.1 Ostorhinchus cyanosoma | reverse complement strand
TCTCCGGTACAAGCTTTTCTCGGGTAGATCGAGCAATAGAATAGCATGTTGAAAATGACCGAAGTTCCCCTTTAATAATTTCACTGGTAATCACTTACTTCTTCTTGAGCTGTCACACTTCCAATGTTTAGGAAAGAAGATAGAGAGTGTGTCTATCCCTCGTGTAGTAAACACAAAAAAAAACCTACCACTATGAAGCCTATAGGAGTGAGACCAAATAAAGTCAAAAATAGTTCCGGATTGCAGTCAAATTAAAAGAACCACTCACAAACTTATAAAATGTGGATTATTAAACTTCAGGTCAATTTCATCCAATCTCTGTTAGTAAATTACTTAATTGGTGATTATGAAATCCATATTTTGGCTCTGACAGAAACTTGACTTCAGCAGGATGAATACATAAGACTAAATGAACCCATGCCACCGAGTCACGTGAACTTTCACACAGCTAGAAGCACTGTCGAGATGGAGGAGTGGCAGTAATATCACACTCTAGTTTAGGTCTGAGCCCTAAAACTAAAACTAATCACACTTATCACTCCTTTGAAAGTCTAGTTTTGTCAATTACTGATTCCATTTGGAAAAACCAAAACCAGTTCTGTTCGTGGTGGTCTATCACCCTCCTGGTACCTACTCACAGTTCATATTAGAATTCTCTGACTTTTTATCCAGTGCAGTGTTAAAGTGGGAAAGGATTATAATAGTAGGGGATTTTAACATACATGTTGATAATGACAGTGACTCACTTGCTTTTAGTAGCCTACTAGACGAGATTGGCTTTGTTCAAAACGTAAATAAACCAACTCACAGTCACAAGCACACCTTGGATCTGATCTGAACATATGGTATTAGATTAGCGACTTTATTGTTCTCCCCCATAACCCTGTACTCTCAGATCACTCTTCAATTACCTTTCAGTTTGTGCTTGAGGATAATTGTACACCAGTGATTAAAACTCAGATGAAAAGGACTTTATGTGATCATTCTGTCTCAAAGTGTAATGAGATAATTCAGCCCATATTTGCTTCCATATCATCTGATTATGACAAGAATATGTCAAATCCTGCTGTAAGTGATGAGTTTGTTGATAGTGCCATGCTCACATTTCAAACTGCTCTGGATGTAGTTGCCCCTCTTAAGTTGAAGATTGTTATACCGAGACGAGCTTCTCCTTGGTACAATGCTGAAATATGTTCCTTTAAAGAAGCAGCATGTAAATTAGATAGGTTATGGTGCCTTTCCAGCTCAGAGCATTCTTTCAGGGCCTGGAAAAACAGTTTACTAAAACTAGATATTACTCATCCATAATAAGAAAACAAGAATAATCCCAGGTTTCTTTGCAGCACTATAGCCAGGATAACAAACAGTCACAGCTCAGTAGAACCCTCTATCCCTTTACTCTCAGCTGTGATGACTTCCTCCAATTCTTTAAAAATAAAATCTCAACTATTAGAAACAAAATAGATGAATTACTTCCAATTATTAGGTCGGACAAAGCACAGGCTGCAAACCTAGAATCTCCTATAAACCCCTCTATAATATTAAATAATTTCACCCCTGTAGACTAAGCCGATATAATGTCGTTGACAAAACAACGTAAAACTAATGGATCGTTTCACAGAAGAACTTTATTTGCTACATGATGAACAGGCACACGGACAGCATCTCAGTCTCTGAATACCCGTTATAATTTCTGACAGTTCTTCTTATTGTCCATCTCCAGAACTGTTTACGCAAACATATTACATAGATGCTCGATAAGGCTAAGACAGTTCCAGACTACCAGGCATCCTCTGCTTCGATACTGTGATAAGGTTCTCTGACATTTTCTGGTGACATTGTCATTGGGACATTTCATTTAACACATTTAATACTTAGACAGAGAATATGTATAATATGATCCATATGTAAAATCAAAAACCCACAATAACATCAATCATTATGTCCTCATTGACTTGCCTCTTAGACCCAATCCCAAATAAACTTTTTAAAGAGACTCTGCCTCTAACTATTTCCACTATCCTAAATACAATAAATATAGCATTACTTACTGGCTACGTGCCAATCTTGCAGTTATTAAACCACTTCTGAAAAAATCAACACTAGATCCTGATATCCAAGCCAATTACAGACTTACATCTAATCTGCCCTTCCTCTCAAAAGTCCTTGAAAGAGTGGTAGTTAAACAGCTATGCACCGACAGGACAATAGTTTCTTTGAACATTTCCATTTTGAGGCCATCATAGAAACTGAAACTGCACTAGTCAAAGTTACTAATGACTTGTTATTAGCTGCTGACAATGGACTGGTCTTGATCCTGGTTCTATTGGACCTGAGTGCAGTTTTTGACACAACTGACCACAGTATCTTACTGCAGAGATTAGAATGGGACATAGGCATCAGAGGAGCAGCCCTCTGCTGGTTTAAATCCTATTTATCTAATAAGTGTCAGTTTGTCAATGTAAAACAACAATCATCACTATATTCCAGAGTTAGTTATGGCGTGCCGCAAGGGTCGGTCCTCGGGCCCATTCTGTTTACGTTGTATATGCTGCCTTTAGGTAACATCGTTAGAAAACATGGCATTAATTTTCACTGTTACATGGATGACACACAATTGTATTTATCGATTAAACCTGATCAGACCAGGCAAGTGGATAAACTAATTATCTTTTACTTAACCCTGAAAAAATAGAAGTCATTATAATAGGCCCTAAAAGTGTGAGAAACTCCTTAACTGACCAGATGGTCACTCTGGACAATGTGAGTGTAGCCTCCAGTGCCACATTTGAAAACCTAGGAGTTTATGAGCTCCAGACCAATAATTTAAAACACATATTAACCAAGCCTGTAGAACAGCATTTTTTCACCTGCGCAATATAGCCAGAATTATAAATATTCTGTCTAAAAATGATGCAGAAAAGTTCATGAACGTGTTTGTTACATCTAGATTACATTACTGTAACTCCCAACTCGCAGCATATCCTAAAAGTTCTCTAAAAAGTTTCCAAATGGTTCAGAATGCAGTAGTGATACTATTAGCAGGAACTAATAGAAGAGAACACATCACCCCTGTGCTTCAAACCCTTCATTGAGTCAGTCGAGTTTAGAATTAGATTTAAAATCGTCCATTTTACATACAAGACCATTAATGGTATGGGCCCCTCTTATCTCAGAGATGCTCTGGTGCCGTACCATCCAAACAGAACTCTTGGCTCTCAGAATGCAAGTCTACTGGTAGTTCCCAGGGTCTGTAAAGGTACATTAGGAGCTAGAGCCTTTAGTTACCAAGCTCCTGTGTTATGGAATCAGCTTCCAGCTAATATTAAAGAGGCCGACACAGTCTCTATATCTAAGATTAGACTGAAAACTTTGCTGTTTGAAAAAGCTTATGGCCAGGCTAGTTAAAAACAGACTGAACCCACAGTTCAGTCTAAGCTGCTCTAGGAGCAATAATGCTGGTGGAAATACAGGCACTGAGTCCCATCACCTGTTTCTGGTGCTACGTACCATAATTTCCAATATCTAGTTTACTTAGTCTGTTCATTGCTACTCACCCTGTGTCCCTTTTCCCACTCCGCTCTGGGGGAGAGGCTACTTTTTCAGCTGTAGCGGCCTGGGGCTCAGTGACAACGGGATCCACAGTGACTCATCTGGGCCCTGTCCTGAACTGTGATCCCGGACCTCCTCCCCCACCCTCACATCTCCAGATGGACCTCCTCACCTCACCTGTCTCATCTGATGAGATGGACCCCCTCATGTGCCCTCACATCCTTACAGACTGGAACTACATTTGCAAATGGATGTCCCTCAGTCCTGGTGCATCTATTGCCTGTCCGTCCATGGGAGTGGATCTCTCCTTCACTGTGGTTCTCCCCAAGGTTTCTCTTTTCCCACTTGGTTTTTGGAGTTTTTCCTTGCCGAGAAGGAGGGTCTAAGGATGGGGGATGCCCTGGACAGTAATTGATTGTTGACTGTTGTTTGTTTATATCCAAGTAACTCTGTAAAGCCCTGTGAGATAACCTTGTAATGTATATAGGGCTCTACAAACAAAATGGAATTGAAATGAATTGAATCCTTCTCTCCGTCCATCCGAGATTTTTGTCTAAACCATTTCTTGAACACTATTCACATGAGTGTTTTCTAATTTGCCACACATGTTCTTTAAATATGACTTTTTTCAATTTTTGCATCTTTTTTTTTTTGGTCACAAATTTTTGGAAAGTTTTTGAAAAGATCGAAAGTTAAAGGGAACCCTGACTATAAAGATGAATGGGTTTTAAAATACTAAGACTGAACTCTACTACTAGATGAAATTTTTAAACTATATAAATGTTTTTGTTATTTGTAAAAATCCTTGTTCACAACATAGTTCTATTAATGGGAACTGGCCATTGATGTTGAACTAGACACTGAACTAATCTGTACAAGTATTGGAGGTGGACATGGACAAATACCCACTGGATACAGATGAGGACTCGCTTGGAACCACTACGAAATCTGTGAGTGGACTGTGTTGTGTTTTTCCTCAAGAATTTATTATTATTCATCAACAGAAAAAAAAAGAACATACAAAACATCAGACATTCCAAGCCATAATAACCATAAACTAATAAGGGGACATAAAACTACAAAAATAGATAATATTCAACATATACAGACAGAATCTAAATAAATAATAAATTCATTAAAGAGAATAAAAATGAGGATCGAAGTAAAGGTACAGCTCGAAATGGAAAGAACAATAATATTACAATATGAAGTGGTAGACCAATGTACTCAAGATAGAGGGAACAGTATTGTAACATAATGTAGGGCCTTCATATGTGTTTATACACTATATTGCCAAAAGGATTCACTCACCTGCCTTGACTTGCATATGAATTTGAGTGACATCCCATTCCTAGTCTATGGGGTTCAATATGATGTTGGTACATCCTTTGCATTTATAACAGCTTCAACTCTTCTGGAAAGGCTGTCCACAAGCTTTAGGAGTGTGTTCAGGGGAATTTTTGACCATTCTTCCAGAAGTGCATTTGTGAAGTCACACACAACTGATGTTGGACCAGAAGGCCTGGCCCTCAGTCTCCATTCTAATTCATCCCAAAGGTGTTCTATTGGGTTGAGGTCAGGACTCTGTGCAGGCCAGTCCAGTTCATCCACACCAGACTCTGTCATCCATGTCTTCATGGACCTTGCTTTGTGCACTGGTGCACAGTCATGTTGGAAGAGGAAGGGGCCAGCTCCAAACTGTTCCCACAAAGTTGGGAGCATGGAATTGTCCAAAATGTCTTGGTCTGCTGAAGCATTCCCAGTTCCTTTCACTGGAACTAAGGGGCCGAGCCCAGCTCCTGAAAAACAACCCCACACCATAATCCCCCCTCCACCAAACTTTACACTTGACACAATGCAGTCTGACAAGTATCGCTCTCCTGGCAACTGTGAAACCCAAGCCTATCCATCAGATTGTCAGATGGAGAAGCGCGATTCGCCAGTCCAGAGAACACGCCTCCACTGCTCTAGAGTCCAGTGGTGGTGTGCTTTACACTGCTGCATCCGACGCGTTTCATTGCACTTGGTGATGTATGGCTTGGATGCAACTGTTTGGCCATGGAAACCCATTCCACGAAGCACTGTTCTTGAGCTAATCTGACAACCACATAAAGTTTGGAGGGCTGTCGAGATTAACTCTGCAGAAAGTTGGCGACCTCTTTTCACTATGCGCCTCAGCATCTGCTGACCCCGCTCCTTCAGTTTACGTGGCCTACCACTTTGTGGCTGAGTTGCTGTCGTTCTAAAACACTTCAACCACAGCTGACAGTTGACTGTGGAATATTTAGGAGCGAGGAAATTTCAGGACTGGATTGGTTGCACAGGTTGCATCCTATCACAGTTCCACACTGGAACTCACTGAGCTCCTGAGAGCGACCCATTCTTTCGCAAATGTTTGTATAAGCAGTCTGCATGCCTAGGTGCTTGATATTATAAACCTTTGGCCATGGAAGTGATTGGAACTCCTGATTCTGATTATTTGGATGAGTGAGTGAAAACATTTGGCAATATAGTGTAAGTGTTAATAGGACAGTTATAGGTTACTGATATGGTCCGTTCTATGTGGATCAGTACCTTGGACAGCAGCTGAGATAAAGTTGAACTCTTTGTAACAAACACTCTCTATCTCTGTCGGCATTGGTGAGCAGTTCGCTCACGATCACTATCCATTTCGTCCCACTGTCGCCACCTCACAGCTTCCTTCATCTTAATTTTCTTCTTAATGTTGGTTGGTCTTGTTGTCTCCCTTATTTTGTGTCTGTGTTTGCTCAGGTTTAACCTGGAAAGAAATAACAGACCAGTATATTCTGTCTGTGAGCTGGTTTTCTGATGGACTACAACAACCATTTGATGTCACTACTCAGAATGCATTGTGACATAAACAACAATGGTGGTGTATGAGTGAACCGATTTTCAATAAAAATATATAATAAATACAGAAACATTAGGAATGTTTTTGACATAATGTAATTAATAACGACAAAGTAAATGTTTTAGAGCAAACATGTCTTAGTAGTCGGGGCTCTGTTTGAGACTCAAAATTAATCCATGGAAAGGCAGAGTATCAGTGAGGAGTGGCAAAGTCTTGTGCAACCAGTTGGGGGTATTAGTAAACTCTGATTTTGTTGCCATTTTGTAATTATTCTGTATGTATTTTATTAGAGAAAATTATATGATGTGGTGTTTTATTCTTGTATCACTATGACTTTATTCCTTATTTTTTCCTTATAGAGAAGCACTTTCTAAATGTGCTTTTGTTGCTTTTGAAATATTATTTTATTGGGACACTATATCTTTTGAGTTGAAATAACATGACTTCATTCGCGAAATGTCAGATTTTCTAATCTTCAGTGAGGCCCTACTTTTTTCCCCCTCTTATTATTACTTCAATGAAGACTGATTGGAGGAACCCCAAGAGAATTTTTACACAGGTTCCCAGAGACTGTAGAATTGCCCCTGTAATGTCATCATGTGATTGTGACTGCAGATGGGTGCATGTAGCAAGTGCTTATCTCTATATGAAACATGCCACATGCACAGCAGTGTACGACTACAACAAAGAGTGTATGACTGGAAAAGAATAGTGATTCCTTCATTGATAGGCACCAGGGCAGAACTCCCACCAGTGCTTTTGCATTTTGCAATCCCACCTGAAGACTCTGCAAAGCAACCTCACTTCCTTTATCCAGCTGTTTCACACTGGGAGCGTATTACTCTCAGGTTAAAGTAAATCAAACTCCCCTTGTGATTTCCTGTGTTTGTGAGATTGTGTTTAACTGCATGGTCCCACATGAACACATTCCGATAGCATGAAACAAACAGTGAATCGCTCATAAGGAACTGATGCCAGTAAAGACACACATGTTTTAATGTGACGCTGAAGTTCACACGCAAAATCACGTATGCACTTTAGTGGGTTTTAATGATCCTCATCTGCTTGTTGAACAGGAAAAGGTACATTAAGAGCATCTTCCTGTTTGTAAGGAAAAACTGATTTCTTATGGCAGGATTATAGATCAAATAAGTCAGTGTGCTGCTGTTTAAACTGCTGTTAAAAAAAAAAGAGATAATCCATCCTTTCTTTTGCCTCTCAGTAGAAGCAACCGCAAGAAAGGAGACTTTGTTTGGAACATGTCACAGTGTCGAAATGGACCGGTGGCCAGAAAGTCCTATCAAGTTCATTGGTATCAGGACATGAAAAAAACATAAATGCCACCTGAGTAACATGTAATCCACCACATCCAAATCCATTATCATTTTAATGAGGACATCAATTAGTAACAGCTCTGAGGAAACCTCTACCTTACATTTTTTTGGGGGAAATCTTCTTTTCTTCAAATTGGAAGAGGGCAATCAGGACGGACCATCTTTTTAGTCATAAATGATGAGAGAAAATGATATCACAGTGAAGAAAGCCCTTATGAATAATCTCATGTTTGGTTCTTATCAGTTCCTGTTGTCAGTAGTATTGAATTCTTTGATGATGGATGACACTGTAGAGAATTGTTTGGCTCATTGTGATTCTAAAGCCTCCCTCCACTGAGCTTACCATCAAATGATGTGAAATTAATGTAGTTTGTTATTTAAAAAGTGAGGGAGTCAGATATGTTGAAGACAATCTTAATGTTGTATATTAATATTAATATTAATATTAATAGTGATGTCAAGTTGGATCAGCATCAGGTTATCATTAGGATTCAGTATATAATGGTATAATAAACCAGGCTTTCCACAAAATTTCAATACCTAAAACACCCTGTGAAGTAAAAGACCATTTTCTATACAAAGATGGTGCAGCATACACATTTCAATGATATGAAATCGTTAATTTCCCATTTCCTACATAGGTGTAGTCAGAAGGTATGAGAACATTGTGTGAATGCATTAGAGTTAGTATCGTGAGGCAACATGGTAGTGCAGTGGCCTCACAGCAAGCAGGTCCTCGGTTCGATTTCAACACCAGTCGATGGGGGTGGGGACCTTTCTGTGTGGAGTTTGTGTTCTCCCTGCATCCTCCCACCATTCAAAGACATACGCTGATAGGTTAATCTAAATTGCCCTTAGGTGTGAATGTGAAAGTGATTGGTTGTTTGTCTCTACATGTCAGCCCTGCAGTGAATGGGCCACATGTCCAGGGAGTACCCCCCTTCCTTCAAGTAGTAGAGATGGGATTTATGGCTCTTTGGAGGGAGTCAGATCTTTGGGATCTGTTCATTTCAAAGAGCCGTTGAAAAGACTAGCTCATTTTTATATTTATTCACTTTTAGGAAGCCAGCCTGGGGTTAATTCATTTTATCCTGGAAATAATCATAAGGAGGGATGATGAGCTGAGACTGGGATCAGAATAATTTCGAACTCAGATTTCCCACCAATATTTGAGTTTGAATTATTTTGAAATATTGATTATAGCTTAATTTGACACGTGTGGACAATATTTTAAAGTCTGATATGGAGTCATTGCAAATATTCCACAGCACTCATGTGAACATTTGCATATGACATAATTGCTCCTCTCCATGCTCGCTCTTTCTGCCGATTCCGATGCACTCGCTTTTAAAATTTTTTTTTACTGAGGCACTCACATGAAGAGAGGGTGCACAACTCATGCACAGTTGTTGGGCTCATTTCATATGCAATGCATAAGTGCGCCTCCCCATGCTCTCTCCATCTAACTCAGTGGAGAAGCAAGGAGGAGCTTGTGTGAGCATCTGTGTGAACCACGGGTATGAACTCAGGGAGAGAGAAAAAAGAACAGTTCCCAACCAAATGTTCTCATCGTTCATGTTAATGAGCTGGTCAAAAGATTTGGTTTGTTCATGAATGTCACAACTCTGATAAGTAGCTGGGGTAGGCTCCAGTGACCCCTGCAACCCTAGTTACAGCAGGTTCAGATAATGAATAAACATTGGTACTGTATCATGTCTGTTGAAGAAATGTCGATTTAATGTCATTATGGACAGAAGATGTGGTTTTTTAAAAAATAGATCCACTTTAAATTTGGTTGACAATCTGTAAAAATCTGTGAACCTCATTCACTTCCCCCATACAAAACTGAAGTCTTGCCACTTCTGGTGGGCTCTGTGGAAAAAACTGGGGAAAGAAATGAAAGGTGGTCAGAGGCCAGAGATAAGTAATTTTTATCTGTTGTATTCTGCTGCAAATGTCTATCGGTCCATCAGTGTCAGTATGATTACTCTTCACCAAATTGTCTAATCTCCTTCATGTTTGGTATTTGGGTGTAACTTGTGAAGCTCTTGGAAGAGTTCCTTGGGCATCAACCTTGACCTTTTTTTCAAGGTCAAATTAGGGTTGACATGTCAAATTTGGACAGTGATGTTGACCTTCATTGTTCCATTTTTCAGGTCAGTGCATGGTCATGGGGGCAGATAGGAGAAGCTAACACAGATGAGGAGAGGGGATAGTGATACTGTGGTGAGAGCGTGTGTGTCTGGGGAGGGGTGTTGATGACATTTCTGTCCCCAAATTCCAATTATTAAAACATCTACCAGAGTGCAGTTGTAGATAACAGGTCCCACTAACAAGACATTATGCAGTTATCAATCAACTTTTGTTTTACCAGGTTGGGAAGTTAGCATTTAGCATTAGCTCACCCAAGATACCTCACAAATGACCCCCCCTCTTCCTGGAGCTCTGCCCCTTTTGGCCAAATATGGTCACTTCCAGATCCAAAAAACCAACATGGTGAGGGCCAATTCATAAATTAGTGGTAATTCAACAATTGGTGGGGGACATCATTGTTCCTCCATCACTAACTGCACAAAATCTATAATATCTATAATGTCTATAATAAGGCAAACCCTATATAAATGATGTAACGAGGCAAAAACAATGTAAAAGATGCAAAAAGATGGAACCGTTAGAAAAGTCCTTCAAAGGTCATCTTTTGACTTTTATTCATTCAGTATGTTTCAGACTTTGTCACATTTACTGCAGTATATGTTGAATCAGTACTTCTACTTCCACAGTCTGTAAGTGTATGTGTCTTCTGCTGTAGTAAACTATGGGTGGATTTTTCAACCTGTATTTGCTATTCAGCTGTAATTTCAAGGTACAGCTCAGGTTAGAAGGAAAAACACCAAAATAGGAGATGAGGTAAAAGTAAGGTTATCCTTGGTTCAGATAACTGACAGCCATAGTGCTCATTAACACCTTAGATGTCTGCATGTCATATATTTAACATCTATGAAAAAATCATGTGGAGTTTTGGAAGTAATTCAAACTAGTGTGTCACTTTTCAGGCCCATGAAAAGCCAGAAATAGTGTGAGAAGTGACAGAAGGACTAAACAGAGCTGACGCCGCCGAGGCTGCAGTCAGAGCAGATGAGTTGTCGCTCTGTCTCTGAGCTGTAATGATGATGCGTGTACAGTCTGAGGCCTCGTAATTAAAGAACAGTGTCTGGGTCGTGGCAGACTGAACGGAGCATCATTAACAGCTCACTCATCCTGTGTGAAAACCAAATGGAGACTCGAGTAGCGGGCATATGCGCTAATTAGGCAATTTCTAACACATATTAGGAATTAATTAGCATTTGATATCTAAAGCTAGAGTGTGAAGGAGGAGGGATGTTCCCATGATGCCCTCAGCTTATTGGCATTGATTAGCAGTGATTTAGCTGATAGAGATCGCTCAACCTCCGTCTCCACTGTGTTTGTGGTTGGATTACACTAAGTTTCCCCAGACTGAAGAGGTGCAAAGTTTCTAAGTACAAATACATCATGTAATTATTGTACCCAAGTACTTATTTTTCTTTAACATTTTCTATTTATTCATTAATAATGTGTGTGTGTGTGTGTGTGTGTGTGGTGGGGGGGGGGGGGGGGTGG
>JAPTYQ010000017.1:4501524-4518230 GCA_029814465.1 Ostorhinchus cyanosoma | reverse complement strand
GAATTATATATTTTCAAGTCACAAATTGTGAACATTAACATTGTCTCAACTGTGTAGTGGAGGTAGATGCTGGAGGATGGTCATCAGCTGGTAAAAGTGGAATATCATCGCTTTCTGTCTCTTTAGGCACTAATTGTAAGAAACTTCAGCAATGATCCCAAAAAAAATGTAAATAAAGGGGAAATATGAATGGTAAATAGGCTGTATTAGTCACATCCATTACATAGGTTTAATATTTCCAATTTTTTTTAACAATTCTTCAAAAACACAGTTCATTGTTTATTGTAGACTAAAACCAATTATTTAACACAAAGGATTTGACATTGCAAAATCTGCACAGGTTAGTTTATGTAGAGATGCACAACTGAAAATGCAGCTGCAGCAATAAATCAATGAAATAAATAAATCCAGACCAGTGGCCTGGCTGTCACAGATTGGCTGATGACAGCTTTCATCTCAGCTTTCACCTTTAAAAACAACTACTGTGCCCAGTAACATGCCACATTTTAAAACAATGCATACATTATATTTTATGGTTTGAAAATATTTGCATGTCTTCTTCAACTTTTAACTACAAGCAGTGTTCGTTCCAGCCTGACAATGGTGATGGGTAGTTTATTTGCTGCTCCAGTTGGTTGACCACTCACACTCAGAATGGGCAATGGGCATGTACTGCATGGACAGTGTCTGTCTGTGAGACTGGGAGAGCCAACTGGAGTTAACAAACTTTGCTGTCAACTAAGATAAACCATGCAGTGTCTGTAGTACAGTCATTAAAACCAACAGAAGAAAAGTATGGCCATGCAGACACAGACATCCCAAGTTCCAAAAACTAATTTCAGGGAAATGCTTATCGACCCTTGACACTCCCAACAAACAAAATAGCATTAGAGTTTAAACATGTGTATGTTCATGTCCTTTCTATCGTCCAGTCTGCATAGAACACCTGTCTGCCTACTAGTTTTCCTAGGACTTTTGCAGGGTGTCATGTAGGCTACCACGAAGTGTGCTCATGCAATCTATTTGCAGTATTCCATGCATGCCACGAGTCATTATCTTTCTCTATCCCGCATTGCCAATTAAAAAAAACGCTAACTTGCATAGTTTAAAATCAGGGATATTTGATCTGACTCGGGCATCGGGGAAACACTATCAATATCAGGGAGACTCCCTGAACTTCAGGGAGACTTGGGATGTCTGCTAACGTGAGTGAAACTAGACTAGCACCATTATAGCACTACATCATTCATTATTATTTCGACTGACATACCACTGTCTTGCTTTCGTCTCTCCTCTTCATCTTTTTTCTTCTTTTTTCACTCCCGCAAAGATAGTTTCTCTTCATTTTGCTCTAGTCATCATCATTATCTAATTTAGCCATTTATGTAGGCTGCAGGCAAAACTTGCAGGTTAACACAGAATCAGCGGATGACTTTTCAAAATACGAGTGTCGTTTCTTCACTCGTGACTCACAAATTTCGACTCTCTGTCTCCACCTAGTGGGGGCCCCAAGCAGCTGCTTGGCATGACTGGTGATAAAAATCACCTCTGATTGTGACCTTCACCTTAACCTTTGACCTAGAGTCTCCATATTTGGTCTTCAAGGTTCAGATGTCAATGCACATTAACAGTGACAGCAAAAAGAAGCTCTATGCAAAATTTAGTGTACAGGAATGAAAAGGAAATTCCTGATTTGCCCTATCTCATATCATTGCAAAACACATTTTTGGTGACCTTGACCTTGAACCTACATTTGCCAAAATTTAATGGGATCTATTCTTGACCACCTCGCATGTTTCCTGACAATTTCATGGAAATTGGTTTGGTAGTTTTTGCGTAAAGTTGCTGACAAGCAGACAACTAAACAAAAAAAATGAACCAAAAACAATACTATGGTCTCCCCCTTGTGGGGTGGGGTAATAAAAAAAAGGGCAAAAAAATGCAATACTTGGACCGGTAGATTAGGAGGGCAGATCTAGATATTTAAATACTGGAGCACAAGTTAGCGGTGAGTGCACGGTCACAGGTGGATTATGTTAATTATGTTAACTATTATTAACTATTAACTAAACTAACTCTTGTATTTGTAGGAAATAAAGAAGACCAAATGAAATGTGTATTATGCCTTTATTTGACTGCTGTGGTGGCGATGGCAACTCACTCTCTGAAGTGATTATGTCACATAGTGTCTCTGGCCATCCTGCATACAGGTGTCTTATTTAAGTGCTCTGCATGTCCAGCATTATACAAAAACTCCCATTTGCAAAGAAACGCAGTGCAACACACAATGGCTACATTTACGTGATGTTTTTTTACTTCAGAATTATTTATTCGGAATAAAATAATTCGGAATTAAAGCAATTTCCTTCGTGTTTTCATGGAAATGCTTTAGTTAATTCCGCTTTAAGAGCTGGGAGTAGATAGCCTTCTGATTGGACAGAACGCGGACGTGACATCATGATGTCTACTGGAAGAAAACAATGGTGTCCGGTTCCTGTTTCTTTTCGTTTCAACTAGCAACATGGAAGACCGGATACTATGTGTGATTTTTGCATTTATTTTTGTAAAAATTCTGTAGCAGCAGCTCGTCCGAATCAACAGACTAATTCATTTTGATCATCTGAAGAAGAGAAGGATGTTAGAGAACCAAAGACAGCAGCAGAAGAGCTCACTTTGGTGCGTCATTTCGGCAGAACGAAACAAGGAGCATTTGCAGAATGACCGGAATAACGTTAAAGCCGAATTAACCGTTTACATGTCAGAGGAATGATTTAATTCAGGATTAAGAGTAATTCAGAATAATCATTTATAGTCATTTTCAACTGGAATTAGGTGTTTACATGGTCATCTTAAAGTGGAATTAATCTTTATTCAGAATTAAACAGGAATAAAAACTCTCATGTAAACAGGCCCATTATGTGCTGGGATGTGAGAGCATGACTGCGGTCGGTAATGTAGCAAATGGATGGATTAGTTTGTGTTGGTAGATGATGGACTGTGATGTGACACGCTAGAACATCTATGCGTGGTCTGATAACCATCTACCGACGAATATTTAATTCTCTGCAGTAACGCTACAACTTCATCCACAGGATTGTCATCAAAAGAACATGCCATGTTAGTGAAAACAATCTCCACCTACTGTGTCTAATCGACGTCTACTTTAGGCCTACTGACTGATTTTTTTTAAATAACAGAATTGCAGAACTATGTTACACAGAAACTCACCTACTGACTGAATGAATGAGGAACTCAAACACTGTGTGTGACTGAAAATGGGCGGAGACAAAGAGAAACTCGGGGTTTCACTGAGAAAGATCCGGTCCTGACCAGGTAAGGTTCATAGTCTATTACTATGGTAACTGACTGAGAGTTTAAGTTGCCTCTGTCTGTGAAACAGGCTAGAGTTAGCCCTCTTGTCTATGGTTTGAGTTACCTCCCTTTGTAAAACAGAAAACTCAGAGTTTCCCTCATTTCAGGGTTAACAGACTCAGAGTTTTCACTAAACCTGCTTTGTGAAAAGGACCCCTGGACATCTTACATATCGAATATATTTAATTACTTCATTACTGAAGAGGTGCTCAGTTTGAATGTTTAGCATAAAACTTTTCACAAAAAACTAAAAGGTAATTTTTTCAACCTCTACATAAACAGTAATGTCTCTTTTTGACACTTCACCAAGTCATATAAATGACTGGATGCAACGTAGAACTGGATATTAATATTAAAGATTTAGTGACGCTAAAGTATGAGAGCATTTAAAAGAATGATGAGATTCCCACTCAATAAAACATGTTGTTTCCTGAGTTTGGACATAAGATGAAATGGCTGGTATAAGATGTTCTTGATCCACTGACACTGATATAGATACTGAGGACTGAGAGGAACCAGGTTGAGTCTGGTTCTAGACCATCTGCTCTGGGTCTCCACACACTTCTTTTAACCACACTGAAGATTTCAGCCCCAATGCCTGCACGTGACCAGCAAATGGGCGCCTTCACCAAACTCCATTTTCCAGAGGGCTTTGACTGCCTTTTCTGAAGTGAAGACAAACACATTCACATACATACACACACACATGTACACACACACACACACACACACACACACACATACTCATGTACACATATACACACTGCTAGCTCTCACCTCCTCTCCTGTCTCTTGTCCCTTCCACTCTCTCTTCTTCTTGCTTCTTGCCTCTGGCTGT
Source organism: Ostorhinchus cyanosoma (assembly GCA_029814465.1). Lineage (NCBI taxonomy): Eukaryota > Metazoa > Chordata > Actinopteri > Kurtiformes > Apogonidae > Ostorhinchus > Ostorhinchus cyanosoma. Next base: position 4,514,020 of record JAPTYQ010000017.1, on the reverse strand, counting down.
TCTCCAGCAGCCAAAGCTGGACCTCAGTGTTACATGGGGAGGTTTGCTGGGATGTCAGCTCAGATAAATATACCATGTGGTGATATTGGTTGTGACAGTCAGCAGGGATTCAGCTAGTGATTGTAAGAGAGCACACAAGTAGAGGACAAAATCATTATGTCACTAATTACTGCACAATGTTCAGGGGTTTTCTGGCCGTGGTGATGTTAGTCACTCCGTCTAACATGTGGACAAGAACACATTAAGGACACAGGCAAGAAAAGCTATAATACTGACAAACCTAAGGTCTGATTCTGGGTTAGGGTCAACGAGAAGGACCTCAGCTCCAAAATAATGCCAATGTGGAAGTATCTTATAGTTGTACTACTGCAAATAGCCTGAAGATGCTGCTCCAAATAGCCATAGCACCTACAAACTAATACTGAGCTTCTGTCCAGAAATACTGAGTCAATCATTATTTTCCAGAACACAGTCAATTCTCATTGACTTAATTTGGACCCTTTAACAAGTATAAATCTCCCTGGTGAAGCATTTTGAGCATGTTCATGGATAGATGGAGGGATTGATGGATAGATGGAGGGTGTGATGGGTGGTTGGATGGATTGATGATTGAGTGATGGATGGGTGAATGGATAGACGGTTGGATGGATGGATGGATGGATGGATGGATGGATGGATGGATGGATGGATGGATGGATGGATGGATGGATGGATGGAAGGAAGGACGGATGGAAGGAGGACGGATGGACGGACGGACGGACGGACGGATGGATGGATGGATGGACAGACAAACGGACGGATGGACAGATAGTTAAATTTCAGGTCAAATAGAAGGTTTTAATATGTACCATTATGGACTTTGAGTGACAGGTCACTATAAAAGCTCATTTGCTTTTACTCAGTCAGTTCAGCGCAGCCCCTTTTTTCCAAATGCCTTGAGACTGATATTTACACAAAAATTGAAAACCACTGGCTTCAGTTCAGTAATAGTGGATGGTATCATAGTTCAATCCACCCAGATACAGACAAACTGTTTTAGAAGATCTAGTATCTGATAATGAAATGTTTGTATTAGTGTGGACAGAAAACTTAAGATAAGATCAGTTCAGATTAGATCCATCTCTCCTTACATGTAAGAACTCTTTCAGAAACAAACCTTTGGACTGGAGCTTTTGCAGTTACAGTGTTGTGCTCAGTTGTTCTGATTAAACATCAGTTTTCAGAGTTTTTTGATAGAAAAGTCTATGCTAGTGTCTCAGCTCCACATGCTCTGGTTATTAGTGGATGTAGCTGTTTAAGTTTTAGTGTGAAAACACATGACTGGAGTGAGACTCAGACAGTGCAGAGACAGGTGTACTTCCTCATTGTCACACCGTGGTGAGGTTTGTGTTGTCTTGGGTTTTTGTCTTGTCATTTCCTGTTTTATTTTGAAAAAATTAACTCTCCTCTCGTTTCAGATCACTTGCCCTTCCTCATGTGTCTCCTGAACCCTGCCCTGATTACCTATTGTCTCCAGCTGTTCCCCATCACCCTCATGTGTTCAGATAGTCTGCGTTTCCCTTGTCTTGTGCCAGTGTGTCTTTGTCTGTAGACCGATTCACCCGAGCCTTTGTATAGATAGGATTCTTAGTTTCCATAGTTAATATTTTCATAGCCTGTTGATTTCCTCCTTTGGAGCAATTTAGTTTACTTGTTTATTAAAGTTTCATAGTTTTAGATCTTAGTCTAGTTTCTTTCTTGAGAGTGATTTTGAGTTGTTAGTCAGTAGTTTTGTACCTCTGTTTTAGTAGAGTGATTTAGATTTTGTGTTTCCTCTTAGTGTCTTTTGTTTCTTGTTTGTTTTAGTCTGTAGATTTTCTTTACTTTAAGAGCGATTATTTTGTATTTTTGTTCTTTTGTTTCCTGTCGTTTTCTCCTCTAGGTTGAGTGATTTTTTTTTTTTTTTTGTTTATTTTTCTTTTAGATCATTACCGTGACCAGATTAGGATTTATCCACTAAGTAATTTCATAGCCGGTTCTCTTGTCACTCAGTTAAGAGTTCTCTGGTTGTGTGTATTCAAAATAAAGTTTGTAAAAAGTATTTCTCTGCGTCTGAGTCCTGTATTGAGTCCCGGCCTGACACTCATATCTGAGGTTTTGATTGAAAATGACATCTGGGTAAACAATTTAATGACTCAGTTGAAGCTTTGCAGTTTCATTACAGAGTTGTGATGGCAAAGCTTTTGCGGCCTTTATTTAATGCAAAGTATCACAGGCAGGAGCCACCATGCGATGCAGTAATCTGATCTGCAGGCATGGCCGTCCCTGTTAACTGCCTCTAAGACATATCGTCCTGATCAGATCGAAGCACCAGCGGTGGCATTACATGGTCATTTAAAAAGATGTGGGGGGGCTGAATATTCAATGGGCTGTCTGCAGGCGACTGATGCTGCTGATTTCTGTAAACACAAATGGGCAGAGACTGCTGCTCCGATGAAAGATGGCAGGAAGGACCACAGGAAGTTATTGTCAGGGGACAAATTAATAACGGATTTCAGTGTGACCTTGACAAGTGGCTCTCATTTGGAGCTCTGTTTGGGCTTATTACGTACTGTTCAATCCTGAATGCACATCACACAAAGTAGTACAGACTCAAGTGATTATTCCAAAAGCAAAGACAGTCTCATGCCACTGCATATAGTCTTATATGTATGTTGCTTGTTTTTCTTGAAGGAGTGGAGTGAAGGACCTCTGAGCTGCTGAGCCTAATTTAATCTACAGCTCTTGTGGAAAACCCAAAGACATTATATGCATAATATTTGGGCTACTCCCTACTCAGTGCTCTGTAGTTATTACTCTGTGAAGCACTATCAGGCTGTACTCGGTGCTTTGTGGCCTCAGCGTGTGATAGTGAACACCGGAGGACTGATGCATTGTAAAAAGGACTACAAAGATGGATCCCATGGCTTTTGCTGATGTTAATACTGATGGTCATATTTAGTAGTAAATGTTAGAAATGTTGAGATGCAACATTAACACTAAACTATCCAGAGCAGGGGACAGAAGTATACACTCAAACCACTTACTCTTTACTGATACTTTCACAGTTATTCAGTAGAACACTAATCATTCAAATCATCTGTCAAGACATTCTTGATAAAGGTAAAAGGTTAACTGGCTTTAGTATCCCCACTGGATATAGTAAAGTGCAAACTCTGTTACCCATCCTTACACAAACAAGCACACACACGCACGCACGCACGCACGCGCGCACGCACGCACACACACACACACACACACACACAACTTAGCATTAGCACAGCAGTGAGATGTCATTGAATGCACTCAGGGTCCAATTCCAGATCTTCATCAGCAGAATTAACTGACACATACCTCTTTTTAAGCCAGACATACATCCGACAGCTGTTCAAGTCTTTCCAATGTCAAATTTTCACTGTCAGAATAAAGTCATTTTGTTGTTTTGATGGAATTGTTACTTTAGTCGTGATGAATTAAATATGTGATGCAGATTCTTTCAGAAACAGAACTGTTTGTAGAGAAGACGATGATGCACATACATTTATACTCAGATGAATGACTTTACTGTGCTCTGTTTTGTTCCATATTTCCTCAACAGTAGCTCTAGCGCCTCCTACTGGCAGGACTCATGTAACCTTGTTATTTCTTCAGTATTTTATTTTAAAATTTTCTCTAAGAACTTAAGAGCTCAAACCAAATATAAATATAGGACAAAGACTCAATTGTTGTTCTTTACAACCTGAAGTCTGATGATACAGATTCTTACTGTTAATGTGGTGATCGAGCTGAGACTCAAACAAAAAAGGCCAAGTGACTAAAAAACAGCATCTAGTTTCAATTATGTAATCAGCAGCCTGCAAGACTTACAAGACCTACTCGACTGAGACTAAAAAGTCTGTGATTTCTGACATACTGTCTTTAATTAGTCATTGGGCACAAGTCAGCTGAAGTTCAGTAAGAATTCATATCATCTCCAGGAGATCCTGAATGCAGCATGACACACTGTTATTCCTGTCCCAATCCTCCCTGATAGATATAAGGGGAGTCTTTTTCTTTCAATCACAACAAAGAAAAGTGACCAACAGACAATCATATACACTGTGTATAATCTGCTGATTATTGTGAAGGACAAACTGTATGTGGGTTATGACACATATGTTTTATTTATTTCACACTGGACCAAACAGAAATGACCAATAAGAGGAATCATAAATAAACCTTCTGATATTACCTATGTTTTCATGTAATAGTTTCTTACAGTATACTTTCTTGCTAGTTCTTATTTCATAAATCAACTTTTTAAAAAAAAAAAAAAATTTATATCAATTTTCTGATTTCATTGTATTTTGTTTTTTAACCAGGCACATTTCATATATATTTTTATTGATATTGTCCATCTGAATAAGACAGTGTTTAGTATAAAGCGATCTAAATATGTCAGATAAATGATTGTATATGTTCTATTTACACTGTTTTCTGTGTTAATCATTTCCCAGTCTTGTACCATTAATTCAGAATTCAGTGAATGAATTTCTTTTTTTTTGTTCATACTCGTTTATAGATGGATTTGTTGTGTTATATTTTGTTGTTGTGTGAAGATTGTTAAATGTTCAGTTATATCATGTACCATTAGGCCACCAATATTAATGTCTGGCTCTGTGATGTAAATCGGCTGGGTCTGATAATCTTTAGGAATAAATGTATCATCCTACTGAGAAATTCATCGATTATTTTTTTTTTATTAAGTGATGCAGCACAAAACCAAACGTGAAAGACATGGCAACAAATAAGACAGAACAAAAACAGATACTAACTACATATTCATCACTATACATTGGCGTGTGTGTGTGTGTGTGTGTGTGTGTGTGTGTGTGTGTGTGTGAGAGAGAGAGAGAGAGAGAGAGAGAGAAAGAGAGAGAGAGAGAGAGAGAGAGAGAAATGAAAGAAAATACTTCAAAGAGAATTGAAAAGAATTGGTAACAACAACAAATGAAACAAATGATAATTAACCAAAAAAAAAAAAATCATTATCATTAAACCCAGTGATAATAATAGGGATGATATTAACAGAAATCATACTGAACAAAAATAAATAACTAAATAACCAATTAAAAAAAATAGTAATAATAATAATAACAGCCAGATAGAGGATTTGCTAATGTTTTGGTTGTACAGGATCTGCCTCTTACAGACACAAATATCAGTGGTCATTGGTTTCCAGGGAAATAACTGAGTAAAATAAATACATAAAAAAAAAAAGGAATTCATTATATAAATTAAGGGGAGGGGGGTTGAGGAAATCAATTGAAAAAAGTAGAGAAAAGTGGCACAACTGACGGGTAGTGTATAAGGAGAGAAAAACAAAAGTTAAGACTGTAGAAAATTAACACGGGGGTACCAGATGGAGAGGGGTTCTGTTGTGGACTGTTCTGTGGGAGTTGGTGGGTTTTCCAAGGAGATGTTTTCGTTGAGTAAATTTTTCCATTGTGTGTTGCTTGTGTTGTTTCCGGATTTCCAGTTCTTGAAGATGGTCTTTTTTTTTTTTTTTTTTAGCAATGGTTATGGCTGTTTGAAGTAGATTGCTGTTTGATGTAGGTACCTTTACTGTAGATGCATTTCCAAGTCAGTCGAGTGGGGGTGATAAGGTGATGTGGCAGCCCATAAGGACAGACAGTGACTCTGTGACTTTGGACCAGAACCATTGAATATGTGTGCAGTGCCAGAGTGCATCTATGTAAGTGTTTGGGTTGTTGTGTGTGCAGTTAGTACATTCATTCATCTGCTGTGTTTCTGTCCAGTGAGGTGAGTTCTGTGAAGTATTTTGCATTCAAACAATCAAGCAAACATTCCCCCATTTTATTATTGGAAATGATGTGGTTTGGTTCGACCGTGTTATTATTTTGTATGTTTTGGAGAGGAGTCATATATCATTTAATGTTTAGTTGGATTTATAGGTCAATATTCTAATCCCTACGAATGAAAATGTTTTCATTACTCATTACAGAAAATAGTTATTGTATCCAGTCATTAAACAGTTGAATCTCCTGACTTATATAAACAACTATCATAAAATAATGTGGTCGTTTCACTACAGATTTCAACTCATATTCAAACCAGTTTGTCCGCGACTGTTATGGTCATATTATGAATTATTTTTTATTATTATTTCCATTTTATATGTACATATATTAGCTACTCCACCACCTGCTTTATTTCATGCATTTACTATGTTTGCTATACTCTGATGGTTTTAATATTTACTTACATGCTTGTACTATTAAAATGGTTCATTTACAATTTCCCTTTTGATTTAATGGAATAATTCTATTGTTCTTCACTATAGTAGTTGTAATTAATATTGACAGGTGAATAAACATGCTGACTGGGTCTATTTTATCTTTCAAGTTATGTGGATTTTTAGCACCTGGGAAAAAAGGACATTTTTAATTAATTTCTTTGTTTTATTTTGGATTTAAGGAAGTCGTCATATTTCACAGTAGAAAAACATGCCATTTAGACCATTTCTAGGATTACAAATAAGAATACAGATAATTTTTCAGGGCCCGTTTCCTATAATGTGTTGTCTTATGACTGGTGAGTAATACAACCCAATTTACATAACAGTTACCAATTACAATCTGTAAAGTCTGAGTGTTTTAATTAAGGTGTTATACAATGTAATAGCAATAATCAAATTGAAAGGAAAAAATACAACTAAAAGCCTTGTTGTCATGGTTGAATAAAATGTGATAAAAACCACTGTGCAGAGGAATAACTGACACATCATAACAGTGGGCGCCTTGGTGCAAACAGACCGACCGGTGTATCACCACCAAACTAAAGCTGTCAGGGGAAAGTGCTCTTCCAGGCTTTCACCCGAACCAAGATGAAGTTGTAAATCTACTGCAGTGTCTGACTGACACATCACAATGAAGGCAGCACCAATTACACTGGGGAGAGCTGGGACATTTCTCTCAGGGCATGTCTCGTTATTTCCACTGCCACAATATAATAATAAAAAAAGGGAAAAAAGCCATATAAATAAATAATGAATAAAGAAATTATATTGTCAACTGCTCAGTCCTGTGCTGTGTAAGCAGAAATTCAGTGCAGTTCTGTAGTTACTGTGGGACTGGAAAGAGCTGCAGAATCTGCAGATGAAAATACACCTAAATACCTAATGATATATATATATATGTGTGTGTGTGTGTGTGTGTGTGTGTGTGTGTGTGTGTGTGTGTGTGTGTGTTTTTGTTGCTTTTACACACTTTTCTCTGAAATTCTTCAAAAACCATAAAAGGTATGATAATTTCACTTTGAGGCTCTAAACTGAAATATAATTCCAGATATGCTCCTAAAATTTATTTACACCAAATATACTTACGATATATCATTTACCAAACTCCAGATGAACATGTGGAAATATTTTCCAGAACAAATGCTCTGTCAAAACCTTCTGTGCTTCTCAGTGGTTATGATCTGCCACATGTAGTTCAGCTGTTGGCCTATAGGGGGCACAAGATGAACAAGCAAAATCAGGCACAAACAGGGACATAGAAGAGCCCGGTTCCCCCTCGGACGTTCAGCGCTCACACTCAACTTTGTGTTGATTTGAACACAGTCAGAGAGCGGAAGTGAATGGTGACAACAGCCTGGACAGCCACCAGACCACAGAGAAAATGAACAACAAATAAATCAAATAACAAATTGGATATCATCATCATCATTGTCATTATCATTATCATCATCAATTAAATTATATTTCAAGCAAAGACTAAACTCGTGTCTGCTAAGACCTTTGGCCATTAGTGTAAATTTTAAAGAGTATTTTTCTACCAACAGGTCAAAGGTGACCTGCGTTACCGTCCACTTATCTGGCTCACATCTATGACAAAAAAAAAAAAGAATTGTGTTCAGTACAGGCGCATTGGCCTTGTTTTCAGACTCTTCTCCTCTAGTGTAAATGACCCATAAGACACTGAAAGACCTGGGAGTCATTTGACAATATATCATTCACAGTGTAAATGAATGCACCTGTGGATGTTCTCAAATGACCTTTGACCTCTTGATCTCATCAGAATGTGTAGGAGGTTTTTGTTGGAGATCGTGGGCAGAGCCGTCTTCATCTACCACTGCCTTTTAGGTCATCACTTGTGAACTGAAAATATCCTCAGATTTTTACCTAAATGACAAAGGATAAAACATTACAAAAGGGAAAGCTGAAACAAACCTCTCTGTCCAGTCAGTATCATGGACACCATCGTGTATTCACCCAGATAAGCTGATGTTCTTCATAGACACTTGGCAGACTCCTGGACATATTGGTAGATATACTGGCCGGACTGGATGTCACAGAACATAGCTCAACATGTTTACATGTAACTGGATAAAGTGTGTTTAGTGTTGATCTGATGACCTACATGCTGCTGCTGGGATTGGAGAGCCATGGACTCCGTCATGTGCTTGGTCAAAGAGTGCAGTTCCATGCAGACCGGCGCCTTCCTAAAGGATCATCTGAACACAATCCAGATGTTGAAGCCTGAAACAGAGTGGAGGACTATCATGTGTTCAACATCTGGCAGCTTTGAGAGGTCACCGTTGATGAAGAACATCCACAACTCATGCTGCCTTCACTTGCTATTGGGAGGATGACCCTTTCCATTTGTTAATTGGAAATTACAAGTGCATTAGGCACGAATGGTTTTGTTGTTGTAGCAAAAAAAAAAAAGGCTTTATCACCAATTTATCATGACCTGCTACTTGGGTGAAATAGTTTTGTACGTGTTAATTCATCTGCTACAGATTTTAAATTTTTTTTTTTATTTAATTTTTTGCAAATTGTGTATAGGCTACTAAATGTGTAAAATCATCAACTAACAGCATTATAACATTAATAAAAGCATTGTTTAACATTTGTGTTGAATCCCTTGTTGCTCCTGTTGAAAAGTTCAAAGGCTATTTTGATCTCATCAGCTCATATATACATTTTTCCCCCAGTTCTCCAGTGGAAATACGACTTTTGAGTTTGTAACTAGTATTTGCCATAATTCTGATAGCACATGAAGGCAGGATCATTGTCCACAGAAGGAAGGCTGTTCTCAAAAATAATGACACTGGATCAGATTCTAAGACACCTCTGTAATGTTAACTTCATAATTAACTTAGTTATTGTAGGTATCCACTGTATAGGATATTCCAGTCAGTGCTTCTATGCAGCTGTTGGAAAAGTACAGTGGAAATCATAAAAAACATGCATATATACACATTTATTGAAAATTAAAGTCGTAATATAGAGAGAAACATGAAAAATACAATGAAATCTAATGTCTGACTGTGGTGCCATCTTCTATTTGTGATGTGTAGCATACACTGCTGTTAGTCACCCAACTCTGGATGGAAATAAATGTAACATTTAATGTCAAGTATCGTCTGAATGCAGCCAGTGCTTCCTGCTCTCATGCAGTGGAATCTCCAGTAAAGTTGTGCTGAGTCAAGGTTAGGGTTAAACCAGTGCCGTCAATGGAAAATCAAGTGACTCAGCAGGAAATCTGGACAATGAGAGATGACACCGAGACAAATGCATTTACAGGCCAAAATAGCAGACCTACCGACCAACTGTCCTGTTGAAGAAAGCCCCACCACCACCACGACAACAGCACCTCTATGTAATCTATATGCGTGGACTTAAACAATGAACAGGTTTGAAAAGACCAGAATGCATTTGAACTGTGAATGTGTGTAAAACAGCTCATTTATGTATGATCACCTGGTGTGGAACAGAACGATCCACCCACATATGTCTGACTCAGACTCCAAATCCGACCATGACATGTTGAATAAACAGTGTAATTCGTGAAAAACTGCACCATGCAATGAACGGGCCGCTTTCAGATGAGTGCAATACTCTAATCAGATGAGAAAGAGGCTGCCTGGGGCTGGAAATGACGGCCCATTTTCACAGGTAATTGGCTTGATGCTCTCTTATTAAGATCACTGTAGTGATGTTATGGCGCCGCGGCTGAGCAGCATCGGACACACTGGTCATGAAACACACATCCAGACACTTCCCTCTGGGGCTCCATTCATACTTATTAGATTGTCCTTCAGATCGTTTGTAATAATCACAAATTTAAGTGTTGTGTCCATAATGAGTGTGCTCCTGCATCAAATAATCCACATTGACTCCTGCATGTGGTGTAAACATTCCACTGTTTCCAAATGGTTCTGATATCGGCTTTGTTCATTTGGACCAAATCAGACCTCACATCAAGGCGTTGTGATTTAGCATCCTGACAAACTGGCAGAGCTACAGCTCCATAGGCACCGGCTGTCGCTCCGGAGCTGGAAACCTGGGTCCTCAGCGGGTAAAGCTGACTTCCTACCACTGAAATGTTACTTGGGGGGACGAGCTGGTAGCCATGAGCAGCCGGGGGAACAGCGTGATACCAGTGCAGAGCAAACAGGCCTCACCTCCGACTAAAAGCCATCAAGTACTCTGTATGTCAGCTATTAGAGTCTAGACAAGGAGAACAAAATCCACAGACAGATGAGAAATAGGAAAATGTAGTTGTGTGTTTGAGTCGGGTTGTTTGGGAGAAAAAGATTTAATTATTCTGTAGAAGACAGATCTGTAGCCATTATAAAGTAATATACACTAGTGCTTTAACACGTTGGGATCCACAGGTTCTACATGTGGTAGTTTTTATGCTGTTGTGTATTTTATCCATGCTGTACCGCATTTGTCCAGCAGTCACCACCAAAGCTTTCTGGGCATAGCAACACAACTGTAAGGTTATTGTATTCCAAAATTATCTCCCAAAATATTAGTTCCATAAATTTGCCGTTTTTGCTACTGTCTTCCTTGACCAATAATACATATGTGAAACTGCAGCAGTCGGCTCTTTTCGGATTTTGTGTGATTCCCAAGACACATACACGCATGCACGCAGAGGCCAATTGGCTTTTATAGTACAGGTGCAATGTTCTGTCTGACTCCACCTAACACAATAAATGACAAAATATGATGAGAAACAGTCTCCACCTGCATTATGGTACAAATCAAATGATGCTATAAAAAATGACAAATGTTCAACCTTTGCAAATATTGATATACATAACATTAAAACATTGCATTTCTCATAAAATATAAATATGAATTACATTTAAAACCCTGCAATTGTCAAAAAAAAAAATCTATATACGTAATATTGGAAAACCTCATAATTATCAGACTATAAATACTATAAATATTAAAAATGCAAGTTTCTAAATTTAAAAAAAAGAACATATTCTTTACACAAAAGGGCTGAAGTTTCATCATCAGCGTCATTATTTTCCAGTTTGTAATTGTGTAATTGTGGCTAATATTTTGCACAATTACAGTGCAGCTGTCTGTCAGCAAAAAAAGCAAATAGTATAATAATAGTGGCTTACAGCCTGATATCTGATTAACAGGAAAAAATTTATGATGGACCAGATCATTTATTAGACTGACAAATAAAGCAAATAAGAGCAGAATAACTGACAGAAAAAAGACTGATACAATGTTTATTGACAGAAAATCAGTGTAAGTCTGGGGAGATGGTGATCGCACTGGCTTTTTAGTTTTAAGATACTTCCACATTGACTCTGAGTGTAATAACCCGTTTCATTTTGTCACTTCTCAGTGGTAATCCTATCCCCCAAAGTCTGAAACTGGGGTCAACAAAAAAAAAGTACGGCTTGTCACATTTTCTGACAGTTAAAGAAGGGCCAAAATATTCACCATAATAGAGAATCCAAGACAAAAAATGTATCCTGCAACTGCAGAGGTCTGTCCGAGCCCACAGTTCAAGCCCACCAGTGGACTCAAATTTCTACAGTCTTGCTTGTGGTGCAGACTCAGACAATTCTTCTCTTCTCAGAGCCACATGAATGTGCCAAAGTTAAAGGTAAGCTATAAGCATTTGATTTGTATTTGAAGTTGCTAGTTTTCATCATAAACCATCAAAATAAAGTGATTGAACAGTTTAGATAAATGCATAAAGACTAGGTATACAGGGATTCTGTGTGTCATTTAAAAGCAATATAAGTCATTAAATAGATTTGTGAAAATTAAGACCTTAAAGGGCATTAAAAGCATTACATTTGATGTTGAAGCATTACAAAATGAAACACACTTGATGGGAAAAAACATTGTTATTCATGATCTAATTTGCTATAAACATTTAATAATTTTGATCAGAAGTATAGTATAATGATTGACAGGAGGAACCTTTTAATTGGCTATTGTTTAAGGCTGGTACACAAAGTCACAACACCGGATGCCTGGAATGCAACGTGCAGTGAGCGTGTTCATGCTGTAGCGAAAGAGTGGAGGGAATATTAGCAAATGTCAGAAAAATGGAAAATTTGCAAGTTTCAGCAGAAATGTTGGAGAAGGAACTATTCAGAACCTGGTTAAAGCCTGTTGATAGAACAAATAAATAAATAATTAAAC
>JAPTYQ010000017.1:4479269-4489444 GCA_029814465.1 Ostorhinchus cyanosoma | reverse complement strand
GTCGAGTTCTGAGACGTAAAATTCTCGAATATTCTGGTCGAAAACCGATTTGGTCGAGAACAGAAGCGTTCGATAACCGAGGTTTGACTGTACCAAGACATATTTAGTACTACCAAAACCTCCAATAAATCAACGTTATGTATCCACAGATTGTATTAGACTGAATAAAGTACAAATCTCACTCTTTACACACCATCGGTATATTGCCCATTTTTCTTCTTCGAACTAAAACTCATAGCTGGTTTTTTTGACAGTCACTCAAAATAACTGTCTTAGAATCTTCACATGTTGCATCATCTGATAGTTTACATTATAGCTCTGTTAGCTTAGCTCTGTTATTAGAAAGAAATCAGCTTCCTAATCAAGTTAAATCACTCATAGAAGAAACGCTGCCATTCCGTCATCAAACTCCATTCTCTTTATTCAGAACTGTGTCCAGTGGGGAACACAACAATATAGCTTCAGCTTTTATCACTTTGTCCCTTTTTTTTTTTACGCTGAAACTTGTTATTTAGTGCTTCTCATCCCATCTGCTCACTTTCTGATACTTTGGTCAAAGGCCCTGTGGTGCAAGTCACTCATCAGCAGAACAACTCACTACTCCCTCTAGTGGTCACATAAATCCCACAGCCCATCTGTATAAATGCATTCAGTTCATATGTCTACAATCAAATACACAGGCAAATGCGGAAGAACTGCAGATGTCTTTAATTTAAACACTCTAATGATAATTTTAAGTCATTTTTTAATATTTGAAAGAAGAAATATCATTTATAGTGGTATTACCTTTAAATGTTGAATTTACTATCAGGTTGACTGGCTCCACATCTGTCACAAATAACTTCTTCAAAAAGGTTTCTTTAGTTAATTATGAATAATTTAATTAAGAAGGTGTCATTTAAGTCTCATGTACTAAGTATTATAATATTAGAATAAAAATCTAAACTCTCTGTTGTTAGGTCAAATAAATGCACTAGTATATAAGAACAAGTTGAATCTAAAAGATGGCACTTTTCTCCCATATAACAAGACATCATGAAAAATAATTACACTTGTTCCAAGACATAGTGAGACAATGTGTGGGAGTTTCTTCATTTTTAATCAGTGTTTTCACCCATACTTCTCTTATGATTCTGGAAACAGTATGAGAACCTTTGAAATTTGCATCAATTCATCTTCTTCCCTGGTATGGTACTGTCATTGTCAAAAAAAAAGGTTTAAAGACTGAAGTAAAGATGAAATAGTGGGAACCAAAAGACTTTGGAAATCAAAACACATAAGAAGTACTAATGCTTCAAAATAGACCACAAAATAATACACATTATTGGAATTGTAGTGGTTTACTTTCTGTTAAATCTCGAATGCCCCATATAAATAACCACATCATACCAAATAACCTTCACTCTAAAGCTCTAAAAGCAGGAAACTTAAAGCATGCCGGGCAGCCCTTGGAGGAAGTTCTGCGGTGGGTTCAAGCAGAGCTGGATCCAAGTTTTGGAGATGAACTTTGAACTGTATTTTGAAGCCAGACAGCAAATCGCCTCCAGCACCAGGGTGTTTTGGATTATCTTCAAGTATATTCTTTGAAAACGCCCTGCAGTAGCATGAACAGGGAATATCTGCACTTCCCTTTAGTCTTAGACTGAACTCCAGTGGTGAACGCAGATACAGAGGCCAGAGGACATAATTATATGTTTCTGTTTTGTTCACATAAAGGACCATTGAATAAGGCATGTCTGGTTGTTTTTAGTAGTTAAAAATCTTCAAATAACCATTTTTGTCACTGTAAAAAGGATTCTTGCCATTAGAGCTTTTCTTTTCTATCCATCCATATAATGACAACATGAAGCGGACATTGATAATTGCTCAATAAAAGATCGTGAATTTCTGTACTGTTTTATGGAAAACAGGAAAAACATGTCTCGCGTCTACATTTTGCATGTGCGCATCAATATTTTAGTGTTTTGACCAGTTATAGCTCTTGAACTCTATGTCTCACAAGTCGCATTGATATATTTATGATGTATATGGTTTATATGGTTATATGGTTTTTGCACTGACAGAACTCGTTTAGTCTTGGGAGAAGTACAAATGCTTGGTACAGAAAAAGTCCTCAAAATTCACTTTTATTTATTTATTTAGTAGTATTTTAAAGTTCAATGTGAGCTATTTACTGACTCCTTGTGGTGGAGTTGCAGATTGTAACCGAGTGTATATTTGTCTATTTTACCTACATTAGTGTTTGAATCCACAGAAGTCCCTCATTGGTTTTGCCTGTTGTGGTCTTTATTTTTTGTTTTTTTTTTTTTGGGGGGGGGGTTGTTAAGGGGATATTAACCTTCACAGAATGGTACTTTAACATCAGATGCCACTCACTATATAACAGGTACTCATGTCATTTGTTTATAGAAATAGCTCATGTGAAGGTTCCAGAAATACAATTCTCATTTTCCTGTCAATATTCATTGATAAAAATATAATTTGCGAATATTTACTTTTGGGACAATATCCTCTTAAAAATCTTACACCCTGTATATTGAAATCAATCAGAATCTGTTCCTAATCTTAATCAAAACACTTTTATGAGGTAAAATGACAAACCTAAGGCTGGATTTTGTAAAACCCTAAATAACAAAAAAAAATAGGGTGGTATGAAAAATGGAAATTATAAACGAAAGAACTCGCATTGAAATGTACATCAACTTGTATTTCATGTTGGTGTGAATTAACACAACACACTCATGTTTGTGTGGTCAGTGTCACTTCGTTGGTTAATAGACATCCATTACTTACATTCAGGCTGCAACACATTAGTGCCAGAGATAATTTTGGGCTAGTAATAAGTTAAAACACACAAAAAGGTGTGATTCAAAAGCAGTGTAGCTCAGACTGATAAGGCTTGAGGAATCTGGACTTACATGTATGTTATTGTTCATCGTTCACTTCATTGTTTGCTCCATCATACTGGTCTTTGTCTTCTGTCTGGCCTCTCTCCTCCTCCTTGCAGGTGACCAGTCAGATGACTTGGCCTCTCCTGTATTACCTGGCTGTGGCCACACCCACAGCTTTTCAAACTCAACCTCGCCCTGCGTCGTTGCACCTGTATCTCCCTCTTTACCTTGGTTCACCTTTTGTTCAGTTACACTTTGTATGCATTGTGTAAAGGTCACAGGTTGAGGCCAAACTGAACTCTGATCTTTGATCCTTCAGATGACACCACATGAAAAACGCTCTCATTTCTACCATAGAAAGAAACAAACAGGTCTTTATTACACAGGAGAGCTGTTGTCAAACTCTACAATACAGAGTTAAATCTGCAAACACCAGTTCAATGGCCTTTTCACCTTTGCTCCAATGAAAAATAGCATCTGTGTTTTTCCAAAACAGACCAGGGTACTGACTGGTATTTGTGCGACCCAGGTTCTTACTGGCTGAGCTCAGAGATGTCAATAGGTAACATGACAGATGAACTGAATGTAAATACATGACATTGTTGAAAGGAAAGGCAAAAGAAAGATGCTCAACTTCTGACCCTGATCATCTGTTACTGATCATCCAAATGCGGATCAGGACTGTCAGTACTTTGACAGTGTTGTGGTTTTCCGGCAGCCTTCAGATCTCTTAACTCTCATGCCCTGAATCTATGACAAGAAATAAGGTGATTCTCTGACCATTTCACTTCAAAACAGTAAACAGATCCATAGTGAAACCATCAGTGGCTGCCAATCGCTTTAAATCATTAACCTGTGTTCATATTTGGGCTCGAAGCTGCCAGCATAGCACTATAGAACAAACAGAAAAGAGGAACCAAATGATAAAAATCCACCAGTACAGATTATAGCTAAGTTTTTTGACAGATTTCTCATATTTCTACCAAAATGTGTTAAAGATTTGTTGCTCAGTGTCATCCAGTGACGGGATACTATTTCCTGTCAGAGATCTGACCCTGGGTCTGCCCTCTGGACTGAAAATCACAAGAATACATCACAGACAAATGTCTCGAAGCTGGGAACACGCTGAACAACTTTTACTGTCTTTATAGATTTTCATAAGGTTAAATAATTATATCACACAACCAGGATTCGATTGCAACGACATGATCGTAGTGTGTCCTCAGTTAGAAAGGGAGTTGGTGAGAAACATTTGCAAGAGAACTTGCATGTTATTATACATATTTTTCTTTTTTGAGCCCCAGAGCCAGTTTAGCCAGGGTTCGATGCCCATCCCTACTTCTTACCAAGCCAAGACAGCAAATATTTTTGGCAGTATTATGGCATACATTTGGCTTTCTTTCAGTTTTAGGAAAGCCTTTAGGCTTAACTGTGGTATGATTAAGGTTATCCATAATAGATGAGGAGGTACCAGCAATATATGGCTGAGTTAAGGCATATGTCTCATTAACCAAAAGACTCTGCAAAGAGCGAGATCAAGTATAGGGATGGTATGGCATGTTTATGGAAAGCCAGAAGTAAAGAGTAAAGAGCACCAACATGTGATTCCATATGGAAAGCCAAAACACTGTGCAAAGAGCAGGAATTTGTACCCAGAAGAGCGCCCCACTTCATCTTAAAAGCATGATCAACACTGAGGTATGTACATATTAAAATATCATAAATGCATACTTAGTAAAGGTTGATTGTAAAATCTGTTTTTCTGTCATTGCCTCGTTAAAACACCCAATAAGATTGATGTTTTCTTCAAGGTTACGATTGTTAAACTCGAACTGTAGGCTATCTGTGTGGTGGCTAATAAACAAGTTAAGTGGTAGCAAACTTGATTCTCACAAAACAGTCAGATGCAGCCCATTAGATTTAACAACAATATTAATGATATAACACAAAGAGAACATAACAGAAAGGAATAGGAAAGTTGAATTGATAGTTTCCTTTTACGCAGATAGCTAGCATTGCTCATTCATTTCTCCGCTCTGTTCTGTCTCCATTGCGGTTTAGCTCCGACTGTCGGATCAAACTCTCATCCACTGCATGTTTCTCAGTTCCATCACTGGAGCCCAGAGCAGCTGGAGACCAGTACACTACGAGCTAACATGAAAACAGCCTTGTACAGTATATAGTCAGATTGAAATGTAAACCCCTCCACTATTATTTTTTTCTTCCACCATGAGGTCGTGTTAGTTTTAGTATGTTTCTCTAAAATAAAATAAAAATACACTGAGCAGACTGTACGTCTTCTATACTCTTTTTGGCATTGTTTATGGATTAATATGTTTTGTTTGTTTTTTCTTCAAAAAAAGGATTTTTTTTTTCCTTTTTTGTTTTCAGTGCAAAATGGCATACAGTGATGTGAGTTACATTGACAAGAGGGCCCCAAAAGACAGACAGACAGACACACACACACACACACACACACACAGGCAAACACAGACAGACAGACAGACTGGCAGACACACACACACACACACACACACACACAGGCAAACACAGAGAGACAGACAGACAGACACACACACACACACACACACACAGGCAAACACACACAGACAGACAGAGACTGGCAGACACACACACACACACACACACACATACAGACAAACACAGACAGACAGAGACTGGCAGACACACACACACATAGGCAGACACAGACAAACAAACACAGACAGACACACACACACACACACACACACACACACACACAGGTAGATACAGATAGACAAACACAGACAGACAGAGACAGACACACACACATACACGGACAGACAGAGACTGGCAGACACACACACACACACACACACAGAGGTAGACAAACACAGACAGACAAACACAGACAGACAGACACAGACAGACAGACAGACAGAGACAGACACACACGCACACACACACAAACACAGACAGACAGACACAGACAGACAGACACAGACAGACAGACAGACAGAGACAGACACACACACACACACACGCACACACACACGCACACACACAGACAGAGACAGACCAAACCAGAACTCAACCAGCACCACAATAAAATTGAGCAGATAAGTTCTATAATACAACAGTTCCTCACTTTGGCACATTTTAGAAACTAATTTGTCTGTGCAATCCAAACCTATGATTGTATGTATGATAATGTCAGTGTATGATGTAATTTCTTATTTGTAGACTGCTTTTTGTATGCTTTAACTGGTCTTTGTGTGCCTGTTGAGAGTCATTTCCAGGAGTCATAAATAAAAACATGAAATGATTTAAATCTTGCTTTTTTCCCTCCAAAATACTTTTTTTTTTTTTAAATAGAGCAGTTAGCATAGCAATAAAGATTTGGAAAGGAGGGTTAATGCAGGAGCAATCATTTGGCCTAGCCTCTGTTTGGGTCAGTTTTGGGACATTTTTGACTGGATTGTGGGACTCTTCTGGGGCAATTATGACTATATTTTAGAAGTCCGCAATTAGTTTTGGGTGAATTTTGGCCTCCTTTTGGTTTGTGTTGGGGTCAGTTTTGGGAAATTTTTAGCTGGCTATTGAGGCTCTTCTGGGGCAATTATGGAGGTATTTTGGAAGTCCACAATTAGTTTTGGGTGAATTTTGATATCCTTTGGTGTCAGTTTTGAGTACTTTTTGGCTGGATTGTGGGGGAATTGAGGCTTTTCTGGGACAATTATGGCTATATTTTGGAATTCCACAATTAGTTTTGGGTGAATTTTGGCTCCCTTTTAGTTTGTTATTTCCTTGTCTAATACGGGCCATTTAGGGCCCATACATCCATCCAGAACCTTGCCAAACTGGCTTGCCAGTTTTGGGCCACATTTAAGCCATAATGATTTTGCTATCTGGGCGCCTGGTGGATATACCCGACAGAATCATCTACAGAGCAGGATAACTAGGAACTAGTTTCACAAATTCACCAAAACGCTTTTTAATTGTTAGGACTGAAGAACTGTTTTGTGATCTGTTTCATGCTTGAAGAAGTTCAAGGCTCCTGTGCCTATAAGTGTTCGTTCTTTATGTGTTAAAGTATATGTGGCTGAATCATCCTCACAGTCTTTTTAGGTTTTCAGAGGTGCTGCTTGTCACACACTGAACTGAACTATTCCTCAGGCTACAGCTGCTCGCCAAACAACCCCACTTACTGCCCATTGACATCACGCTCCAGATCAAGCTATATTCTTCGACATTTATCCGTTACACTGAGACTAAGTTGAGCTGTGGCTAAATATTCATTGTTCTCTTCTAAAATTAACGCTTGACTCTAAATGAAACCTAGATACGCCATGAAGCTCTCATTTGTCACGCAAAAGATGTCATCTGTTGGAGCGAGGCG
This sequence comes from Ostorhinchus cyanosoma, assembly GCA_029814465.1. Classification (NCBI taxonomy): domain Eukaryota; kingdom Metazoa; phylum Chordata; class Actinopteri; order Kurtiformes; family Apogonidae; genus Ostorhinchus; species Ostorhinchus cyanosoma. The sequence goes on along the minus strand of JAPTYQ010000017.1, from coordinate 4,482,172 downwards.
AGTCCACCAGAGAAGACAGCTGTGTGATTAAAATTCTCTCACACTCTCACAGTCTAAAACACTTTGGGGCAGACGGCTTATTATGGCATTCCCTTTCATGTCTTTGGAATAAACTTATCACAGTAATACTCTTCCCCAGATCTCACACTGATTCACATCCCCTTCAGCGTGTCAGGAAGCTTCAGATGGAGATGAAACGGGAAGGGGAATAAATAGTCTTTCAGATATGCAAGTCTCTCTAATCAGGTGTGAGACAAACAGTGGGAGTTCAGACAAAGGTCAGCCATCACAGCTGTTCTGGACCAATCAGGACTAAAGTTTGGACGGTTTCTCAGCAGTAAAGGTGCACTTACAACTGGTCTGCTCCATATGGATCCTGTTCATCGGCTGCCATTTTCCTCTGACGTCACACTAAGGACAGTGAGCTCAAACGCTGTAATCAAAAGGATTAGGTTCAGGGACTCTGACTAATAATTTGCATTTCTGGTTGATCAGCAACTTAAAAGACAATAGACTTGTGAGATACATGGAGCCATATTTCTAAAGGAAGCAACATATTTGATAACCATTGGCTGGAGACAACATCAAACATTAGCATTCAGTCACTCCCTGCTAACGTCACTGTTCTGTAGTGTTAAATGAAGAGATAGGAAAGGTAGAAATTAATGACTAAATGTTAGTTCTCATTAGACGGTAGTTGTCATTAGCTGTCAACTACCTTTTAGCTAATATTACTATTTCATAGTATGCAACTGAACCCAGTCACCATGTCATAAAGCCCTTTGCAGATATGTTTCATGGCCCCCATTTTTGTTGTGAAGTCTGATATCATGAGACCGTAAAACTCCGTTGAGAACAGCAGAGCCTCTCTTCTTTCATTAATGGAGGGATTCAGAAGGGGCTAAATTAAGAATTAAGGCTAAGACTAAAATGACTAAAATACAAAACATAGTTTACATAGTCAGTGTATTACCTGCAGTAGATGGTCCATTTACTGTAGGGCTTCACTCAGCTATGTGTTGATACTGTTACTTCATTTCCCTTCCCCTGAACCAGACAGAACAGATAAGGAGCTGACAAATGAAACACTACTTGTCAAAACGTGAAACACCACATAAAAGCCAGGTCATAGAAATCCATATAGGTCCAGTTCAACAGATACAATTGGACCTAATGTCTTTTTTTTCCCTCAATCATTTAAGAATTGTAACTTTATTTATGAACTTCATCCACTTCCTCTACACTTGATCATCACATGTGAAGTGATAGAATGACACCTGGACGTATTTATGGACACAGAACTGCAGTAGACTGAACACAAAGTACAAAAAAAACAAAAGTGAATTGGACAGAGACACAAAAGGATGACATGACTTAACAATTATGTCTGGTTGTTGCATCAACAAAATTTTGTATTTTGTCCCTTTTGTTTAGCCTCCAACCATTCACATCCTAAAACAAAACTAGAAATTAAAAATAAGTAATTTTTGAAATCTTATATATTTTTTTATGTTATCCTTTAATGTGTTTGAAGAAAAAACACTGTTGTCCAAGTGACTTTTCACACGTTTGTGTTTTCAAAACACTCTCAATATGGTAATAAGTATTAACATTGCTGATTATGTTATTCCAATGGCAAAACTAGAAATACCAGTGTACTAATATTTCTATCATTATAACCACAGTTTTTCATTTTGCCAGTCCTGTTCTGCAAACCATAGATGAATATTTAAAAGATAACAAAGTGGCTATTGCCACAGTGCTGTGGGAGTACCTTTTCATTTGACTATTACCACAGTGCCACTCAGCACCATCATTATATCATTTGTAGACTTGTAACCTGCTGTCACTTTGTTGCCACAGTACTGTGGCAATAAGCATTCCCAGTTTATGCGCCTATTCACACTTGTTCTCTCTGTTCTCAAAACCAGTTCCAAGAACCATAAACTGAACCAGTTACGTTTACAGATCTTGGAATGGTTCCGTTTGCAGAACCAGTTCCGCTGAAGTATCCCGGAATCAGTTCCATTTATGGATCTCAGAACAAGTTTCGAGATCCGTAAAATGGCACCAGTTTCACTTACAGAAGTCAGAACCAAGCCAAGCTCCAAGCCCCAGTTTCATGCCTGCATCACGCCCTGCATCAAGTCATCAAGGTGCGCTAAGCTGCAGTGACCCGTGACACCGAGCTGCAGACCTCCATGGACTTCGGATCTAGTTCCAAGTAAAGCTCTCCATCAGCTCTCCATGAATTTCACACATTTGCACTTGTCTGCTGCTGTTTTAAATGGAACTGGTTTCATTTACAGTTTGGAACTGGTTTGAAGAATGGAACCAGCTTCGTTCTTCCTTCACACTTTCAGTTTCAACATGTGGGCAAATAGCATGAAAAGTGTCAACTGTTTTGCCTCACATGAGGAATTTGCTCGGGTTTTTGATCAATATAAATCAGCCATTGGGACAATGTTCAGAGTGCAGAATTCAGATCATTTGATTTGCTCTGTGGCAATAGACAAACGATATTTTATGCCAAAGTACTGTGGTACTAGCCATTGCCTTAAAATAAACTATGGGTTGGGTTGAAAACGAAAAAAAAAAAAAAGCCAGTAAATACATTTGTTTTTTAGACAAGCAGAAATTAATACAGGTCAACTTATGAAACAGCTCTATTTCAATATGGAGAAACTGTGGCTCACTGCAGAGATGGCAAAAGTGCACTAAACATTTACTGAAGTACAGACGTTTATGTAAAAACTGCTCTAGTAAAAGTAGAAGTACAGATACAACTTCTTTACTTGTGCAAAAGTACACGCACACACACACACGCACACACACACACACACACACACATATACACACACACACACACACACACACACACACACACACACACACACACACAC
>JAPTYQ010000017.1:4458859-4470156 GCA_029814465.1 Ostorhinchus cyanosoma | reverse complement strand
GGATGCCCAGGACATTAATGCATTTCTTTTGATTTTTCTGTTTATCTGACTGTTGTTTGTTTACATCCTATAAAGCCTTGTGAGACAACCTTGTTGTGATACAGGGCTCTACAAATAAAACTGAATTGAATTGAATTGAACCGTCCGCCCTCTTACGGGCCTGATGAGACGGCACATTTTGATAAATGAAACTCAATCTCAGTTAGTTGCTTTACATAGTGGATCTCCGTTCCCTTGTGCTGCTTAACGTGTATGTGTAAACTTTACGCAGCATGCCACACATCATTATTTAGTTGAGATTCTAAACAATTAATCCATCCAGTTATTCTCAGGGTACCCGCAGGCATCAAATTATAATTCATTTAGATTTGAGCAAGAGTTTTGCACAAAATGAATTAAAGGCAAGCCACATGTAGATGGTTATCCCAAATACAACCCACTCAGTGAAGTGGCTGAAGCAATTATGGGTGGTAAATGGACTTGCACTTGCATAGCGCTTTTAGTCTTTGGGACCAGTCAAAGCACTTTTACAATGTTCATCACTTTCACCCTTTTACACACACATTCATACAGCACTGTTTGCAGACAGGTTTTGGAGACAAACCATTTGCATGCATTCACACACCCAATGATACATTGGAAGGGAAGTGTAGGTTCAGTGTCTTGCCCAAGGACCCTTTGACACACTGAGCCGCAGCCACCCACAAATACAAGCCACAACTATTACTTTTGAAGTCCAAAGAATTCCAATCTTGTATACAGTAGTTTAAGTTGTTAAAACTTGAAAATATAAATTGACATTTAAGGTGATTATGCAAGTTAGCACAACAAAGTAAGCCAGTTGTGTGCTCCAAAACTATTTGGTGAGTTGGCAATACTTACACTATATTTCCAAAAGTATTTGCTCACCCATCCATCACCCATTCATAATCAGAATCAGGTGTTCCAATCACTTCCATGGCCACAGGTGTATAAAATCAAGCACTTAGGCATGCAGACTGCTTTTACAGACATTTGTGAAAGAATGGGTCACTCTCAGGAGCTCAGTGAATTCCAGCGTGGAACTGTGATAGAATGCCACCTATGTTAGTCTTGATGTAATAAAGACATGGACTATTTTTTCCTGCATCATTCTGCGTTAAAACATGGCTAATTTTAGCAATATTACGCAGATGGAAAAAGGCAGTTCTAGAAATCTGTTTTACAGTATGTGTGAGTTAAATGATAGATCCTGATCAAAAATAATACCTCACAGTGGTTTTGGGATCCAGGGTTACACCATCTTTGGTGACTACCTCACTGGACAATGCATCCCTAACAGTTTTTGGGCCAGAGCACAATGACTTCAGTTTTGTCTGAGTTTAACAGCAGAAACATGTTGGTCACCCAATCTTTAATATAGTTAATGCACTCCTGGAGTTCATTTAGCTGATTAGCTTCATCAGGTTTAATAGAAAAATATAATTAGGTATCATCAGCATAACAATGAAAGTTGACAGAGTGCTTCCTTATCAAGCTTCTTAAAGGAAGCATGAAAAAGATAAACAATATTGGTCCAAGGACCAAGCCTTGAGGACCTCCATAACTAAGTGATATCACCACAGTACTGTGACAACAACATTTGATTGACTCTATGGCAATAGACAACCCAGTCTTTCATGCCACAGTGCTGTGGCAGTAGCCATTGCCATTTTTTATTTGCCAATGGTGCCTCTATAGTCCTCAACCAGGTGATACGTAAAACAAATGGACAAGGACGAGTACAATTACAAGACATCTGTAGTTGCGGAAATAGGGTTTGTAATTTATCTGGGAAATTTTACCAAAATAATTTACAGCCATAGCAGATTTGCAGGAGATGAAGAGAATGGGCCAACTTCACTACACTTACAGATTACCATAGCTCTACCAGTAAATCTGGAGGAAAGAGGTTGTGAGTTTAATTTTAAAGACTTTTATTTAATTTCTACATAAGGACTACCATTAACTATGTACGGACTGTGGTTTTTGAGACACTCAAGGTAATGTTCATACAGTGACATAATCAGCTATTGTTGGCTTACATGCAGCCACATAGGATTAAAAATCATTAAATTTCAATCAAGCACTTGCAAACCTTATCTATTGAATCTTTTTGCTCATAAATGGAGTTAGGATTTTTCAAGTGATGTTCCAATAATGTGGCTGAGCTGTCTCTAAGGAACAACTCAGTGCTTTTCTTCATCTTAACAATTGTCCTGTTAAGATGTGGAGGTCAAACACAAGTTTGATGTATTTTTTAAGGTACTAACAAATAGATGAATTCAGGACTCGTTCATGACATCTCTCAACCCTACATTCTCAAAGCCTTTTGGTTTAAATTGTGGGGAATATAATGCTTTTGTTCTGTCTGCTAACTCACTGTTACATTAGAAATAGACTCGTAAAAATACATTCACAAATCTTTCACACTCAACATATATTTTGATTAATAAATGAAACGTTTTTCAAACAAGGTTCCAACGAGTTCATTTTTGTGTCTCCAAAGTAACAAATTGTTGCTTTTTTTCATGTTAACAATTGTCCTATCTATAATAAATGAAATGTTGGGTCTGTTGATTGGTTAAATCAAGCATTCTGATGACCCTACTTTTAGCTGCTCACACATTAATACACATTTCAGGGGCTAAATGATGAGTGGTGAATCAAAAAAGGAATCACTGGATTAAAAGATAATGAAAATAATCACTACCGGCTCAGTTAACAGGCTTACTTTCCATCTTGTTAAAAGTGACATGATATCAATCTCTAGTCTTTGTGTTGAATGAAGAGGAAATCCGGGTGTTTTAAGAGTCAGAAGCAGTGAGTCAGTCTGCAGACGTATGGACGCATCCAAGTAAAAGTTCTTAAAAGCCAATAAATGGGCCTGTACATCCACAAATGAGCATATAATTTATTATAGAGAATTTATTTTATTTATTTAAAAAGATATCACCATTAATTTGTCACATTCTGCAAAGTTAAGTTTTGTTTCACATGCTATAAGAGCTACTGTATATGAGTAGAAACACTGGTCTACTGAGAAACAGGAAACAGATACATTCTGTCAGTGCAGAGACTATCAACATCAACAGTATTTTTAAGATTTTCCAAAAAGAAGAAACAAGAGTCCTACTTCAAAAGAATTACCCATTTTGTCGTCTCTATATCCCTCTAGCTGTAATTGAGCTCCACTTTAACCCTGGAGTTTCTCTTCAGGAAGAAAATTGAGTTTTGTGAATCACAGGGCTGGTGTTTGAATCAATGTATGTGAACATTTTTGTTGAGGAATTCCTGAACTGTCACATGTTGAAGATCATTTTAAAAAGGCAAAGCCTGGTTCAGGTTACATGATTATTTTCTTCTTGTTATTATTTTTTAATCATTTGACTCCTGCAGGAGGAAGGTCCTGGGTTCTATTCCAATCTGGGACCTTTCTGTGTGGAGTTTGCATGTTCTCCCCATGTATAACCCTTGCATGGGTTCTCTCCAGATACTCCATCTTCCTCCCACCATCCAAAGACATGCACTGATAAGTTAATTGCTCAACCTAACATTATCCATAGGTGTGAATGTGAGAATTGGTGAGGATTGGTTGTTCGTCTCTATATGTCAGCCCTGCAATGAACTGGCGACTTGTCCAGGGTGTACCCCCAACTTTGGCCATAGGTAGTTGGGATAGGCTCCAGCAACCCCCGTGAGCCTCATGAGGATAAAGCGTGTTCAGCAGATGAATGAATGAATGAATGAATGAATGAATGACTTCTGCAGGATTTTGAAATAAATGCACTTTCCCACTGAAACTTGAAAACCAGTCAATGTGACTTGGATTTTCTCTTCTAATGTGTTGAATCAGATACAAAAGTTAACTGTGCTGGAAGGAATGGCAACTCCAGAAGAACAGAGCCAGATTTAATAAATATAATAAATAATAATAAAAACAAATTAATTCTGAAACATTTTCCTCATTTCTATTAAACAGCTGTGAAGTGGAGAGTTAGACCACTCAATAGAACTCGCCTCAGATAGAAAATGATGTGATACCAAAAGCTATGGCTCACACCGCAGTCTCCGACACTAGAGGTATCCAACACATCTTCATGTTCCCCATACAAAATACTTTATACTTCAAATACAAGACATATTGATTACCAGTCACCAGTGTTGGGCAAATTACTTTAAAGAAGTAATTAATCATAGTTACTAGTTACTTTCCAAAAAAAGTAATTGAATTAATACTGGAATTACTCCCTCATGAATGTAATTAGTTACGAAGCAAAGTAATTATTGTGTTACTTTTTTGAAAAACTTTCAAATATGTAAAAGAAAACGGATTTTTGAGCATGTTTGATGGTTGCGGTTGCGTAGAGTAAAACAGCAGACAGGTATTTAATTTGACTTCATATTTCATGGGGTGAACAAAATTAAAGACATCCCTGAAATAATAAAGCAGTTTCAGGCTGTGTGGGTTCTACTACCTCTCCTTCTTATCCCGTGATCTAAGTGATCTACCTTGTGCGTCTGGAGGCGACTTCTGTCTGATATTAGTTCTGTCTTAGAGAAAATACTCCTTCAGATGGAACCGGTGTTCCCACTAAAGGGAGCTTCTACACCATGATGTTGGTGAGGCTGGGGTCCACCAGTTTATCCACTACATAAGGGGATCTGTGTTTATAGAAGAAGATGCTCCTTACGTTTAATCCTGCACCTCCACTTTTTTCACTCACTCCTCCCTGATCCAGTGGTAAATATCTTCAGTCCAGTCAGATGGAGTCACTGATAACTCCTCCCCTAAGTTAGTTGCACAAAGCTGCATTCAAGTGAATGAGGTGTGCTGTGGAAAACTCAAACTCAGAGATGTCATTAGTCGTTACGTGAAGGTAATGTGGACACCTCAGACTCATGGGCAAACAGGTGAAGCATGAAGGCAGTGTGGGCAATTTGAATATAAGAATGGCTTTCGGTTCTTATCATTGACTTTAAAAAGCTGCTCAAAAGACTCGACTCGTCCCGGAACGTCACATCTCTTGTTCCTGGCTTAGAGAGCCAGGATGGATAACAGCTGATATCGGTACATAGTAACATTTCAAATACTAATTAATTAGATTACCCGTTACTGAAAACAATAACAACATTTGTAACGCCGTTATTCCCAGCACTGCCAGTCACTGAAAACAACAGCATGAAATTCATGGCCTTAAAATAATATTGATATTTAAACAGATAAAAAGAAAGCATATTGAATATCAGTGGAATATTAACACTGATATCCTGTATTTAAGTCAGTTTGTTAGTCTACTATACTGGATTGCTAGGATTGCTGTTTTGTTTTTGTTTTAACTTTTGTTTTTAATTACTTTGCACATGTCCGTAAGAAATACATCAACACTTGTGGTTTTAATCCACATCCATCAATGTTATTTTACTAGCTAGTTTGGGCTAGTTTATCCACTTGTTAAGGTTTATATAATTATCTACAAGATATGGCAGTCAGTACGGCAGTGGGTGAAATGGAGGTGGTTGAGGTGGTTCAGATGGCTTAAGTTCTGACTTGGAAGTGATTTGACCCCATTATAAATGCAAGTGTAGTGTTTACTTGTACTCCACTTTTACTTTGTGTTGTGTATTACTTACTACACAGAACCAATACCTTTCCCAGGCTTATTAAATTCTTTATACTACATTTATTCTGAAATCTACAAAATATCACAGATACGAGCCCATAAAGAGTACAACTATTGCCAGTTTTTGATTACACTGTTGTACACTATCCACCTTTACTCGACTCAACTTCAGTAGTTTTAATTCACTTCCTGACCATTCAGTGGCCTGCAGTCTGATGTCACATTTGCAGCTCCAGTACTAAGACAGTATCTAGAACCAGGTATTATCACCTCATGGAAAACCCTAAAAACTGACTTGCAAAAACCCGATTAGTCGACTGTAAGTTTGAAAGTTTCAGATTCTATCTTTAGCATGAAATAAATGGATCCAATCAAAGCTGTTGATTTGTTCCAAAGGTCTTTTCTGTTTGTGAATATATCCATAGCAGTAAAAGGTTAAACAGCTTAAAATTCAACAAATATGTGGTGACCTTGACATTTTGGTATCTACCCTGATCTACCTTTGCACTTGTCACTTTTAAAAACCTCTGAACTTTGCTAAAAGCATTCTGTTAACACCATTTGCCTGCTTCATTCATGAAGGCAGACTAATGTTTTTGCCATCCTGCTCCAAAAAGTCATTTAAACATTTAAAGTGACCAAGTCTCCCTTCGACAGAGCTAAACCTTCACAATAAGCCTGCCTCCCTGTGCATCTAAAACAGGCCAGTATGTCTGTGAGATTCAGTGTAGACCTGTTTACATCAAGACTGGTACAGGAGACTTCCTAAATGTGGATCAGCGGACTTAATATTTTGCTGATTGCTTTTATTTGGAGAAATAGGCCTGAAAACAGTGTGCTGTGCTTTTTGCTCCCAGCTCTTTACCACCTACTTGAATCGTGCCCATCCATTCCCATCTGTAAGCCTCATATTATAGGACAAACCGGTGTGTGACTGCTCCACATGGGTATTTATATACACCAGAGGGAACTGATGGATGAATTTCAGATGTGCTTCCCAGGAGTCTGAGGGGATGTTTCCATTTCTAGAATAGGGGGAAAATGCTCCACGAGGCCCTGGAGAATAGAGTAGCTTAGGTGCCGGTGCTGCTGCTTCCATTCGATTACCTCACCTCCAACTGCTGCTGTTACTGCAACAACCTTCTACACACCATATGCACGAAAGAGAGCAAACGCATTAACAGTGTGCATAATACATACAAGGCAGTGCATGTTTAAAAACTGAGCTGTATACAAGCAGCAAATGTCACTCATTGATTCATGGATGTTTGGGTTGAATTGAGCATTTGGTGTCCCTTTGTTAGCTGGTTAGGGTCAACTTTGGCCCAACAGTTAAAAACTGATAACCAGCTACAGCTCCACAATGTTTAACTCAAAGCATAAATCAAACACAAAACACTTACCTGTCACTTCTCTAATCTTCTTATTGCATTCATTCTCCACTCATCTGACAGTGCAGCCCCTACATCGCAGTAGTTTTGATGGGTTTTACCATCTGACAGAATTCCTTCCCAAATGTTTAAGTTGGCTTGGCCCATGAGTCGCCTTTTTTGGAGTGGTGGCGTGAGTCAGTTGTTGGTGATGGAGAGCAGGAAGAGACCAGGTGGAGCTGAAAAGGCCGGGTTAAAGAAAAGTGAAGCCACTGAAGAGTTTGGTGTAAAGCTGGTGCATTTACCTACCCGTGCCATCAGTGCTGTTGACCCGTGGATCCCATGGGTCAGCGCGCTGGTATATAATATAGGATATACACTTTTCTAAGTCGGCGGTACCTGACCCAAAAAATGGATGAAGGGGTTGAAGGGGGGTGTCTTTAAGATACCAGATGACTTTTATGTCGACAACTGTGTGAAAGATGTGCAGTTGCTGGCCACTATCAAATATTTGAGATGAATGCTGAGACTATGTTGGCATTGTGATTCACAGGCAAAACAGAAAATGGCACCCTGAGTTTGTTAAATATGGATTCATGTACACCAACAATAAAATAGGACTGAAACATAAAGAATTAACACACAAGGGCGTGGAACCATCAAAACTCAAACAGTGTAGAACCAAAACTTGCTTCCAGTTCAGTTCCATGTGATCACAGAAGGCAGATATGGTTACTAAAAAGAACTTTAACAAAACTTGGATGTCATTGGCGTTCCTAACCAACAAGAATTACAAAGCAGAAGAGTTACTGACAACAGTTTTCAAAAATCACCACAGTTACATGTCTTTTCTCCACTCCATGGGCCCTGACTTGACTAAAACTAATTACTAACAAGAACTAATGTCTATTTGTTCGGCTGACACCTCAGCATGTACAAGCAAAACTACACCGCCACCATTTTGAAATTGAATTCACCCCTGAAGACCCAGTGTTACTTTTGTTGCAGTTCCCAAATAAATCCACTTTCACTATGGAGCCTTTGAACGCCCAAATGGGTCATACAGTATCTGATGACCATGAAATGATGACAAACTGTATTTTATTACCAATTATTTACATGCATTGCTACAATTAGTAGATCCACAGGTATTAAACAGTTTAAATCAGAAGATGGTTTTGGTTTCTGGTGGCCATTTGGGTCTTTGAGACTTTAAAAAAATAAATAAATCACTGAAGTGATGTTTCTTTGCGTCGACAGTCTTTGTTGATGCCCCGCCGATCTACAATAGTCTATTAGGTATAAGCATTTGATGAAGTATAACAGATGAATACTCATTCACCAAAAATGATCACAACCTAAATTACTGGTAAATGTACATTTTAATGTTAGTTAAACAAGCTGAGTTATGTGAACATTCACCTCTGTACAGTGGTCCTGAACAAGGACATTAACTGTAGAGGCCAAAAAGTTTTTTCCACAGGCTGTAAATATTTGAGATTGTCCATTTTAACACAGGGGTCTATGGGGATTGACTCATTTTTGGATCTAGCCTCAAGTGGTCATTTGAGTAACTGCAGGTTTTGGCATTTACTCATTGGCTTCATTTTTCAGCGCCGGAGGTTGGCGCTTGTTAAAAACATACACATGAAGGAGAAGGCCCAGCTGCAGACAATTATTTTCCTATCACATGGTGAGGCTGTAATGTTCACCACAGTCCACAGGAAGAAATACAGCAGGCACCGTTACACCTACTTTGTTCTTCTCCTTCACAAGTTGTCATTTCCTGCACAGTTTGCTTCACTTTTGTAGTAATTTCCCAAATGGTCTCATTCTTAAATATGACTTTCCAAAAATACATTCTGTATACATACATAAATTTCCAGACAGCAGAAATTACACAGCCAAGCCTTTTCTTGCCTGAAAACCCAAGGGACACCAAATCTATAGTGTATTCTTCATCTACAAATAGATTATTAAAGGCACAATCTAAATCCTGAAATGAATTTGTTTGTGGTTATGGGGTGGAGGCTGTTTAATTTTATCTGTTCTTCCACTCTTGTTACCCACATAATCGAAAACATATACCTCTTGTTTTATCTAAGCGCATTACATCAGATAATGTATGGAAGTGCAAGAAAAATAAATTAAACACAGCACCATGAATCCACTGAGCTAATTAGCCATGACATTAATTTTGCACTTGGTTTGATAATGTTTGATGTTCATGCCGTGCAGGTAAGCAAAAAATAGAATTGTTCCACTGTGATCATTTTGTAGTGCACCATCATAGCCCCCCTAAACCCACTGTCCACATCTGAGCCCAAACCAACCACAGGTTTCTGCGTCTCAGTGGATTGTATTAATGATCTCCCATCACTGCAAATGCTGCCTCCTCAAATTCTGGATCAGTGCTTTAACATAGACCTTTACACATGATTTATGTGCAGCTGTGAATTACTGTTTCTACTGTGGCCTGTTGTAACTTTATATGAACAACAATACATTCTGCTCAAGTTAGAAGTTGAAAACCAGCACAACTACAGCTCCAAGTTTTCACTCAACAATAAAACAATTGTAATAAGACCACGGATAATTTTAAGAAAAATAAAACATCACAGGATCTAAGTCAAATTTTTACTAAATGCTGTGAGACATGCCAGATCGGTACCAATGTGGCATGTCTCACAACACTTAGTAAAATCTTGAACATGAACAACCTGTCTCCCTCCAAAGCCCCGCCCACTTCCCGGTGCCTGAGCTCTGACTCCCCTCCTCACCTGATGCATGCGGTGGAAGCGGAGGTAGAGGCAGAGGTTTGGTCTGCTCCGGCGTGGCCGTGGACCCCTCCATCAGCTATCAGACACAACATCATCCACCTGTGGTTCCTTTATCATTACAAGACCCTGCATTTAAGGGTCTGATCTGTGCAGCGCTGGGTCATTGCATTCACTGCACCTCATCACCTACAATAAAGGCTCCAGTTGGCGGACTGCACCGTAGCACTGCAGAGTCTGCGCATTGTCTGTAGACATTTGAGGTTTCATAGTCCATTTATCATCCTATATTGTGTGACACCAAGTACATGTACACGGAGCCCTGCGGTCATAGACATTTAGCTTTGTGCAGACCTGTCTGCAGAATTAAGTCCACCCAACTTCTGGACTTTTCTCTTCGTCTTTCTTTCACCATACTCTGACAGCTGCAGTTGGGTTTTTCTGTTTGTTCTCCTTGGTTGTTGTTTATTAATAAATCTGTTTTTTCCCTTCAGTAGCCTCCAAAAGTCCTATCCATTCACAGCCCTAGACAGCAGACTGCGGTCAGTGACAGGAAGAACAACGAGTGAAACGTCTGATTCAGAGGCACTGGTATCTGATATGGGACTGGGTAACAGATGACTGACAGGAGGCTCAGTCAGCTTCAGCCAGTTATTTTATTCAGACCGAATAAAATGATTGGTCAGACTTTTATTAGAAATGTATGAAATATATGAAAATTAAACATTTTTGAGTTTCAAAACCTGTTAGATTTCTTTTACACTTGAGTTTCCCACATGCTTATTAGGAGTTTTCCATTTCGTATTTATACACACAGTAGGACAAATGGACGAAGAGATTTTGTAGACAAATATGTTTTAGAGTAGCCTGCTCATCCAAAAAGAATGACTTGGGGCCCAATATTCGCAGCAACATCAGTAAAGTCATGAATGTCCCTGATGGAGATCTACAACCACCGGTGTCCTCCCGGGACATTAACGTGAGCTTTTCATCACCCTTCCCATAGTCTGTTCTGTCATCTACTAAAATAGTTTCAAGTAATCAATATTATTATTGACTTAATAACTGTTTATTATTATTTTTTATCATTATGTATTCTTGATTCAGTATCTGAGACACTGGTACCCGTTTTGGAAACAGTATTTGTGACAGAGAAATGACAACTTCAGTAATTTTGTAGCCTTGTATCTTGTGGCATAATTGTTCCTTATCATATCTGAGTGGTCTCCTCCAAGACCCCCTTCATAAGGCACAAGGGGTTGATGAACCATTTGTTGAATATGAAAATGATGTGAATCAAGTGCACTGGCCTTCCCAGTCTGCAGAGCTCAAACACTTTAATTTATTATTTATTTATTTATTTATTTATTTTTAAGAAGAACACACTTCGCAAGTAAGGCATAGTTGGTATGTTCAACAACACAGCCTCTGGATCATGGGCGTAGAATTAGGTATGGACGGTATGGACGCGTCCATACCAATATTTCAATGTGTTAAAATGTCCATAC
>JAPTYQ010000017.1:4443917-4458759 GCA_029814465.1 Ostorhinchus cyanosoma | reverse complement strand
CTTTGCAATCAAGAAACGGTAGTATATCAGAAGAGTGATGATGACAGGATGATGAAGAAGGCTTCGCTGACACCGTCTTAATTTTATAAAAATATTTTATTCAAAAAAGTCCGGCATCAAACAGGCACCATGGTTTGCCTGGTGAACTCTGAGCAAAATGAAGTCCCCTGATCTAAACGTAACCTACGCTTATATAGATCTGTTGTTTACCCTAAACATTTGGTATCCCCCTAAAGGTATTGTTCCTTCACTACTTCAGACAACCCCCAACATTGGTGAGGCAACCTCTTACTGATCCCAAAACAGATATATTTGACAATCAGGTCAAGAATTCACTCAGTCATAAGTCAAAGACACTTCAGACACTACAAAAGCAAGGTACATGGCTTTAACTAGGCTTGTCCCGATCCGATATTTGGATCGGATTGACCGCCGATATTTGCAAAAAATGCGTATCGTATCGAATTGGCCGGCACGTAAAAATTCCGATCTAGACTCCCGATCCAGTTTTGCTGGGGGCGTATGGTTCCTACTTGCCCCGGGCCTCAGCAAGTCTGTTGACAGCCCTGCATGCAAGACACACAGATGTCTTTTTTGTCCCGGACATCTTGCATGAAAACTACCATCTTCTCAAAAGACAAAAGTAAGGGAGTACACATTTCTGTCCTCATCCATGTCATGATTACAAAGCAGAGGATTCATGAACAGGTCCCACATTGTGATGGCCATCACTACATCATCCAAATCCATACTGAGAATCTGTGGTGGGAAAACCTTCCCAGCAAAGTGGTGTTGGTTTAGCTTCATCCACTTCCAGGCCACCAGAATGTCTGTCATCACCGGCGAGTCCAGTGTGCAAAATGAAAATGAATTCAAATGATAATGAAATTAGTCATGCGCTCCTCGTAGACTCCTGTGAAACCGTAAAACTAAACACAAAAAACGATTGAAAAGCAATACATAAACATTCACTCGACCCTACACACTTGTATGTTCTTAGTTTTGCTGCTCTCCAATGTGTCTGGCTCTGTTGTGGTGGGCTCTGTTTGCGGGACCCCTGTTGTGTCTAATTCTGGGGTGAATTGACTTGGGAGAAAAAATTATATAAAAAAAGAAAGATTGTTTTCCTGGATATATTACAAATTCCCTGTGTACTGGCAATGCACATCATGGAGATTTCCTCCAAAGTATAGGTGTTCATACCCTGCCAGAGGAAATTCCTGAAGTAATTGATGGCACCACTACCTCCTGATTACAGGCATGTCAGACTGATAATAGAAAGTGAAAACAGAAAATATTTATAGTAAAATTTCAGTTTACCTCAGTCCATTTTTTCCTCGACAAATAACTGATTATTGATTAAAAAAAAACCTGGAGCAAAATCAAAAGGTATAAAATGTTGATAAGCAAAGACAATAAAAAGCCGTACCTTCAATTGACTCAGTGGAAGGAAGGTAGTCATAACAGATCAAAGAAAAAGACATGCAAAGTTCAAACGCTTGTATATAACTTATTTTCTAAATTGTATGAGGTACCTTTAAATATCATCCAGTTCTAAGGAAAAAACATAATTTTTCTTTAAAAAAAACTAAATTAACACTAATTTCCTGTTAACGGATTAAACGCCTAAAATCCCCAGGCCCAAGATTTTACATGCAATAGAAATAACTTTTTGAAAATAGTATAACATTTTCAACACAGTATGTTTGGGTACACATAATAAAAATTTAAATATGGAAGAAAGAACTTCATGTATTAAACCTTCAAATTTTTTTTACAATATAAAAAAAATAAAATGAAATAAAATTGCCATTCTAAAATTTGCATTGACCAAGGGGACCTGCATGTCTTCATATGGCTGTAATTTTTCTATCAAAAGCAATTTTTCAAAAACAAAAACAGATCCAAAAACTACACAAAATGTGTGTATAATAGCTGTGTGGTTTCGATGTAAATGGTCAGATAAATTAGTTTTGTTACCTCTCGTTGTGCCAACAGGTGCAAGGCACAAGAAGAGAACACATTGAATTCATTTGCCTCCTACATTGCAGGACCTACGATGTGACTATTGCGCACATGTACATTGTGATGACGATGCACAAATGATATATTATGCAGCTCTGTTCATACAGTTTCAAACATCGTTGTGTGTGAGGTGGGCACATACACACACCCGGTAACGGAATAAATTTTAGAAACTTGAAATAATTCACACATACCTTTGTGTTTCACAGCAATGCTGACATGATTCTCCATGTGGAACTTTACCTTGTAAAAATCAGCAAATGCCATTTTACCAGTGGTGCAGTGATAGCTGCTGCAGCAGACAGTGCATCTCTTGAGAGACAGAAGGGGATCCTGCCCTTTACTCAGTATTGTCTGATGCATTTGTGCAGGTCAAACACACACAAGAACACACCTTGGTCTTTTATGTAAAACGGCGTTATGATAAGTTCTCATAATACACACACTGAGCACACTGCTGAAAGTTGACATACGTTTCATTCATTTTTGTTGAGTTTTTCAAGAGCACTGTTTAGTGGGTATCTATCATGCTAGCTACATTGGCATATAGTCTAGTTTACTGGTGCAATGCATGATAAACGTTTCAAAAATAACTTAATGCTTATATCGACAAGAATCTACATTTTGCACTCTTAAGAAGGTTCTAAGTAGAGTTTCAAAATGCAAAAAATTAAGAAATGGTAATAAGACAAAAAAATTGAGTAAGCAATTTATTGAAAACAACTAAACTGAAATAGGCTGTTTTTCAGCTGGTCAGATTATTGAGCTGCATAAGCAAGGCCTCTCATAATGTGCAATCGCTGCTGTGGTTGGATGCAGTAAGACAGTCATTTTTAATTTCTTAAAAGATCCTGAGTGTTATGGAACAAAAAAGTCAAGTGGTAGACCCAAAAAAATTTCATCCTCGCTGAGTCGGACAATCTGATTGGCTGTCCTTCAAGACATAGCATGATCCTGGACCCAAATTAAGGCTGTAGCTGGAGCTGAGTGCAGCCCAAGAACCATCAAAGGCTTCATCTCCTTCAATGCCACAAAATTGCCTGTTTGGACTTTGCAAGAGAGCACCAAAGATGGGACATTGAAAGGTGGAAGAAAGTTTTATTCTCTGAGAAAATTTTGAACCTTAACCTCCAACGTTACAAGCATGACAAGGAGAGCCCACTGGAGATTTTTTCTATGCAGCACAGTGTGGGGGGCACCATCATTATCTGGGGTGTTTTTTTTCCTTTAGTGGAATAATGGAGCTTCAGGTTGTGCAGAGGCATCAAATGCAGATGGTTATGTAGAGATATTGCAGGGGGCATCCCTCATGACTGAGGGCCCTGGTCTGTGTGGTAATGAATGCAAGAACAGGAAAACACTGCAGTTCACAATGCCCACCTGACAAAGGACTTCTTCCAGAGGGATAATATCACTCTCTAGGATCATCCTACATGTTCCTCCTGATCTAAATCCAGTTGAGAACACTTGAGGATGGATGGCAAGTTAACAAAAATGGACCTCAGTTCCAGACAGTGGATTCAAAATAACTGTCTTACTGCGTCCAGCCTCAGCCGCAATGGTGGATTATCAGAGGCCTTCCCTATGCAGCTCAACAATCTGACCATGTTCAAAGAGAGAAAGTTTTTTTGCCTGTGTCATTAGGAGGTCATGACAGTGTGAATATTTGACAGAAGATAGACAGACCGCTTTATCATTTGTCATGTTACAGCAAATGAAATTACTTTGCACAGTCCCTCCAAAAACTAGTGCAAGCCGCGGCCTTTGTTATGGTGCTGCTAAGGACTCAGACTTCAGAAGTGCAAGCACATACATAAACATATACATACATTATAACATAAGGCAGTACAAGTGAGTTGTAGGAGGGGGGACATGAAAGAAGGAAAAGGTTTGGGGGGGGGGGTATGGTATGCAAGTGTGTGTGCATATAAGTCCTTGAGTCTGTTTTGGATGAGAAAAAAAAGAGACACAGGAACATCCGTCTTCCATTCCTGTGGCCTGGCCTTGAAAGATGTTTTGACTGCAAGGTAGGTAGAGGAGATAAAGCACAAGCTGCTCCCTTGAGCTACTGGAGAAAAATTGGCACTAATTTAGTTCTACCTTGATTTTAGTTATATTTGGTCTCAGCATCAACTCCATACTTCAGAGCAGATAGGATCCTTCACAGTTCGTCCATATTCCCCACACTCCCACAATTTACCGAAGCGCATCTACAATTTGTCCCACGATGAAATCCAACTTTGAGTCCACAGATCACACACTGATTTTGTGAGTCCATAGCTGTAGTCCAACTGTGTCACTAACTGCTCCGAAGTGCTCCTTAATTTTGATCCAACAGCAGTGGGGGTCCTTTTGTGCTGCAGTGCTTCTGACTTTGCGACCCCAGGAAACTCCAAGGCCAATTAGAAGGTGTCATGCTGTCAAAAATCCAATAAGTATAAAATCCTCTCATCCTACCCTGATAGAACCAACAGTATGCATGCTACCGTCCCCTTGGGACGTGATAGCAGGCTGCAAAAGTTTCATCAGGGCAGGCAGGCTCTCCTGGGCATCTGTTCTGGGTGAAAAAAATAGCATTGAATCCACATTTTTGCACAGATTTTGGCTTTTAAAGGCTGTGGTCTTAAACTTGTGATTAGCTGATGAACAGTCTATTTCAGTTTAGTTGTTGTTTTTAATAAATTGTTTACTCAAAAAAAATGTTTTGTCTCACTCCCATTTATTCTTTCTGCATTTTGAAAATCTACTTAGAATCTTCTTAAGATCCAACAGTGCAAAATGTAGATTCTTGCAATTTTTCAACTGGTCTAAAAATTTTGATTTCAATCCGATCGGAACATAGGTTTACGTGCATTTACAAGTGTTTCTCTTTATTTGAATAAAGTTTTTCTGTTCTACAGACCCTCGTAATCATGCGCTACAGATTCATGGATGTGTACGCTGACAAGACAGAAGGAAGGAGACAATGTGGTTTATGAACATGTACTTTTTAACTATACCAGCTCTATTGAATACTGCTGTACATACTGGAGATACTTCATTAAACAGTGACATACATATCTAACAGTGCATCCCAGAATACCTTGCGCAGGTGTGTCTTAAAGTGACAGAACTGAATACATTACATTAGAAATTGATTCATTGGGGGAGGAAGGAGTTCAGTGAGAAACATGTAAAGAAATGACTTTGGAAACTAAGCTAGTTCTGTGGAGTTGGCAATCTGTTTTATTTGGAGCATTGTTTCAGTTCCAAACTAAGGGCTTTGTAAGGTGAGACTGAACTAGTTCTGTATGGAGTTGAATGTTCATGCTGGGGCCTCTGAGAGTAACACTCCAGAGCTCTGGAGTAAAAAGGACATAGAAGCAGCAGTCGGACATCCAAATTAGGTTTCGCTTTCATTTTCATGTCAGTAACTAAACTACTACAAACAGACTTTATGAAGTTTGCTTGTTGTCTTGTTTCAAACATCACTTTACACTCTGCAAGTTGCTGTCTTGAACAAAGAAATGTAGAGTTGTTAAGATCTGCTCTTCATTCATTAGCTGCAAAGCTAATGCAGCCTTGGCCAGAGTTATGCCCTCATAACAGTAGAGCTAGTGCTCATGGGAAGTCTTTATCCCTTAAAAATGCCACAAATTCCGGCTTAAGGTGTCACTACAATCCATTTTAAACAAATTCTCTGTACAGGACCTTTAAGCAACATTGTATAATTGTCATGTGCCAAGTAAAAACTCAAATAAAAATTTTATTAATGATAATAATAATAATAAAAAGAATCAGGTGGATAGTGTCTTTGAAAGATTTGAGTATAAGAACAGATTTTACTCATGAGGATCTGAATGCTCGGTGAAGTCGGTATCGCCTCAGTCTGTGGGAAATGATCTACAATGCACTGTACAGCTTCAGAGGAGATTTTACTTTAGAAAAAGGAAACTTAGGTGAATGTTTGGACAGATATTTTAATTGACAGTGATAATTCCTAGAATAAAATATATAAAATCTAGATAAAATACAGTAAATGGTAATGCTGTGAAATTGTGTAATAATCCAAAAATGCCTTAATCTGAGATAATGGTGATTGATAAATTGTTATTCTGCTGCATTTGACAATGACTTTATTGTATTTCATGCCTGACAGAAGGTGTGATGAAGCACAAACTCCTTCGACACTAATTCAGTTGGTTTCAGACTGGTTCCATCAGCAGAGCTGACCTCAGCTGCAAAACAAAATAAAGTAATTCAGCAACTAATAGGAATGGAAATGATGTACTGTGGTTTGCCATAAAAACATTAATCTAACAAACTGCGACAGCTTTTTAATGAACCTTAATTATTATTTTTTAAGTCTGTCTTTGGGTGTCACTCGTGAAAGCATCTTTTTTAAATACACGGTTTATGTTGTTTCTTCTTTCAATTCTGCTGATTGTGATAAGTGTATTAATTAAATAAGTGTTCATTTTCAGCAGCAGCTCTATTCTTCTCCTCTTGTACATCTAATCAAATTGTATTAGACATCTAATGATTAGTCACAGTCCTGAATAATCACATTACTGAGCTCAGAAATGTGCGTATGTTCCAGTTTGAACAGATTTAATGGTTTTCACTGAAACCGAGGGCTCATAGTCAGTGTTTATGTGGCCTCTGATTGTCACTGTGGTTGTCTATTAGCCTGCACACGCTCCCAGTTAAAACCCTGTTGATCTTTTTCCATTTCACCAAAAGGGGCTGGCAAATGAAAATCGAACATGTAGCGTGACTTATTATACCAGCACTACATCGACTCACAGCAACATTTCACTGTTTGTATTCTCTGTGGGAGAAAAGACTCAAGTCGATCAGAGTGTACGGATGGATGGCAGACAGTGACAGAGGTCAGCATGTTACAGAGGAACTATGCAGGATTTTACTGTTTTGTTTCCTCTTCGCTGTTTTTGTAGCATTTTTTTCTGTGCTCCCCCTACAGTTTCAAAGTACATATTTGCTATCGTAAAAACCACACTTAACGCCATCCTTGGAGTGATGTCTACTGTGGTGGGTAAAAGTGTGATGAAAATGAGACAAATGAATTTTTTGGGATGTTTTACAAGACTTTGAGATATGAGAAAATTACTAATGGTAAATGGACTGAAGTTATATAGCGCATTTTATGCACCTTCAAGGTACGCAAGCGCTTTACAGTTCATCACATTCACCCATTCACAGACATACACCAGTAGGCGGCTGCTGCCATGCAAGGCACTGCCAGACCTTACTGGGAGCAATTTAGGTGTCTTGCCCAAGAATACTTCATGTGAATAGTCAGAGCCAGGATTCGAACCGCCAACCCTTTGGATATTGGACGACCCGCTCTACCAGCTGCCCTAATGTTATGCGAGATGTTTGAACATCATTTCCAGTTGTTACACCAGTTGCTATTCAGATGAAACAAATTAGACATGAATCTGAACTACATACATCTCACAAAACCTGGATTCAGCAAACAAAATTCTGGGGCGAGGAGTAAAAACACACTCCTGATGCAGACAAAGGGCGATCTAGTAAACTAAACACCTACTGTATGTGACACAAACAACTGTGATTACTAGTATGTATGCGCAAATCTCCACAACCTACCATGCATCTGGACATCATTCATAAAATGAGTTCATAAATGAGTGAACACCATTACAACCAATTGCGATCATCAAGAACGCACAAATAAACTTAAGTACATCGAGTATAGAGAATTTATCTGTGATTTACTTTCAAGTGCAACAGCAACAATGCCAAGTCTGCATCCATTTTGCATGCTTCTTTTTCTTTCAGCTCTCAACATTCTACAAAAGCTTGACCAAGGCAGATTCTCATTTTGTTTCTCATTTGGTCAGTCACTCTTTTCTTTTTCCTAGCATCCTCTGACAATGGTGTGTTTGTGTCATCGTGCCGTAACTCGCTATCACAAACAGCAGATTCCACATTTAACACCACTGAATCAGCTTCTTAATTTATAACATTCTGATTAATGAGAATATGAATAATAGGAAAAAAAACAGATGAAACCTGCTTGATTCAGCATAATAGAAATGCACAGAGAAGTGCTGCTTTTTAGCTTTGCAAAACAATGTTCTTTAAAAATGTTGTATCTGCTGTTTCAGATTCAGGAAAAGACAAAAAAATGTCTTTTCACTGGTAGATCTTGAAAATCAAGTTACTTTACTTTTCTGTTTCAATGTCTTTGATTTTTATCACACATAGTTATATAATAGTAGTTTTAGCTTAATTTACCATCACTGACATGACCGTGCATGGATCAGTCATGATTAAATGTCTAATTTGATGTGTAAATGTAACAAATTCTGCCAATAGTAATTGAAAAATGGCGATGCAATACTATCAATACTGACACCTATTTAGGCAAATTTTTTCCGAGCACTAACAGATTCGCCATTTACATCAATTAACTTGATAACTGTTTATAACTTGAGACGCGCAACACACACTAATACAGATATTATTCTCAGTTTCATGACTTTCTGCTAAAACTTATTTATTATTAATATCATTATTATTATTATTGACAGAAAGACTGTAATAAATATTTGTTCTGCATCTATATGAAGTAAAACATGCATATCTTTCCATTTTTCCTAAATTATTCCAAAGTTTCTGATGTATATTGAAGAAGAATTATAAGAATTTATTTTCAAAGCCTTTTTTGCAAATGACATTATTCAGAAAGTCCAGCAGGAGTCTGGTTCGCATTGCCGGCAGTAAGTCAGACCTGTTCTAGGTCCATGTTGGACTCTGGCAGGGCTGCCCTTTGTCACCGGATCTGTTCATAATTTTTATGGACAGAATGTCTAGGTGCAGCCAGGGGCTGGAGGGAGTCCAGTTTGAGGACCACAGGATTTCAACTCTGGTTTTTGCAGATGATGGTGTCCTGCTGGCCTCATCGAACCTGGACCTTCAGCATGCACTAGAGGGGTTTGCAGCCGAGTGTGAAGTGAGTGGGATGAGGAGCAGCATCTCCAAATCCAAGGCCATGGTTCTTGACCGGAAAAAGGTGGTTTGCCCTCTCCGGGTCGGTGGGAAGTCCTTTTCCCAAGTGGAGGAGTTTAAGTATCTCGGGGTCTTTTTCACGAGTGGGGGAAGGATGGAGCAGGAGATTAACAGGCGGATCGGTGCGGCGTAGGCAGTGATGCAAACGTATTGGTCCGTCATGGTGAAGAAGGAGCTGAGCCGAAAGGCAAAGCTCTCAATTTACCGGTCAATCTACATTCCTACTCTCACCTATGGTCATGAGCTGTGGGTCATGACCGAAAGGACCAGATCCTGGATACAAATGAGTTTCGTCCGTAGGATGGCTGGGCACACTCTTAGGGATAGGGTGAGGAGCTCAGTCAGCAGGAAGGAGCTTGGAGTACAGACACTGCTTCATCTGTTTTGGATGCCTCCCTGGGGAGATGTTCCACCCAGGGAGGCCTCGGGTTCCCCCTGGAAGAGCTGGATGAGGTGTCTGGAGAAAGGGAAGTCTGGGCATCCCTGCTTAGACTGTTGCCTCCGCATAAGCAGAAGAAAATGGAAGGATGGACAAAAAGTCCATCTGTGTCAGTGTAAAACTTTTGGCCACTTTCTCCCTCTGATACAAATAACACATTACATGGAAACCAAATATAATGATTCATTCTTCTAGGAAGTTCAACTGGACTGGTTTAGCTATTTTGAAAACGTTTTTTCTCTCATTCAAGAGATTTCAATTCTAGTGAAGAATGATTTAGCTGAGAAGAACCACCAAGAAAACAATGATCTGGGCAAATGAGAACCTACACAGACATAATGATTCATTAAAACTGTTATGAATATAATGCTGCTTTTTGTGACAAAATCTTACACACAAATGTATTAATAGTAACAGGTTTGATATTCAGCTGTCATCTACAGCATTGAATTGTTGGATATTTGCTTCCTAATACTTATAGACAATATTTCCCAAGTAGTACTGTAGAATTCACAAACTTTGGATGAACATGAGTTTAATAAATCCAGTGAATGATACGGATATCAGTAGCACTATGATGCGTATCCCTTTTCCATTCTGTCCCTGTTGCCTGGTGTGGGAGCTTATGAGTGCCACTTTGCCATCCATGGGTGATTACCTGTCCAGGCTGACCGGCAGCGGTCTGCAGTGTGGAGAGGAGGGGGATCAGGGTTTAAAGGGAGGCTGCAGTAGCCCCTATAGCGGACGCTAATCCTGGATCAGAGTTAGCCACGTTAGCTTCTCCCACTCACTGAGAGGATTAGAGACACTGAGCTGACCGCTTTGTGGAGGACTGACAGAGGGGGCGGGGTCACTCAGGAGGGGAGGGGGAAAACTGTGGGTGGAGTTGGCCACATCCATCAACAACTCTGATACAGACGTCCACCGTGGCGCCAATAAAGCCAGTCTAATTAACTGACCAACATTATTTGTTATATTCTCTACAGCAGGAAAACAAGTCACCCTGATCTTTTGTTTACTGTCAAACACAAAGCTGTTGTTAATGAAGAGTGATTTAAGAAGTGGTGCAAAACAAAGGTTATATTAGATTCACAATATTACCCTCACCCCAGAAACTAAACTTAAGTGTTTTATGAAAACTCATGGTTAGACCTGGAGAAAGACACCACACCCTGATTTAAATGAAGTCAGCAAACACCCAGCCTTGACACAAAAAAAACAAAAGAAGGTGTTTACACACCCCTTACATCATGTATAAATATGTAAATATGGACGAACTTTAGAAGGGGACTGATGGGGATGGATGTTTTTTATGATCAAATTCTGCAGTCCTCACAGTAGTTTTAGGCTGCCTACATAGTCAATGTGTGTGGTGCACGCAAGTGACGCATTTCCTTTTATAGTCAATACATTGAACACAAGCAAGCCAAGTGATGCATAAAATACAACACATTGCTCACGCAATAGGGGGTAGCTCTGAGTCAGGTACAGTGTAAAACCGGTCGATATTCAGATCAGAATGGCTACTGAAGAAGAGTGTATTCTGATGTTTGTTGCACCGGACATTTTAAGGGTAGGAATACCCTGGTAACTCACCCAATTCACAGGAGAATAATCACATACACAGCTATCGGTAACATTGAACTGGAACTCACTGAGCCCATGACACTTTTTATTAAACACCCTGTGAATCGCTGTCATCTTCATCTGTAAATATAAGGTGTTAAATTAAACTACATCACTTGTGTATTGCCCTCGCCGGTGATGTATGGTATTACACATGTCACTACACATCTTGAGACACAAGCACGCATCATAGCAATCAATGCATTGCTATGCATTCATGTCTGCGTGCCCTCACTTGGACTCTGAAAAGGCGTAAAAGTACTGATTCAGATTATTTACTGCAGTAAACATGAC
The DNA here is from genome assembly GCA_029814465.1 of Ostorhinchus cyanosoma. Taxonomy (NCBI): domain Eukaryota; kingdom Metazoa; phylum Chordata; class Actinopteri; order Kurtiformes; family Apogonidae; genus Ostorhinchus; species Ostorhinchus cyanosoma. The sequence goes on along the minus strand of JAPTYQ010000017.1, from coordinate 4,447,337 downwards.
TCTGATATGTCCTCACAGTGAAGGTTAAGTCAGCCTTTGATAGACATGTTAAGTGGCCAATTGTGGGAAAAGTTATTAGCAGACATGAAAATGAGTCAAATAAGTAAAATAAGTGATTAAGTGTTGATGTCTTATATCTTAAGTTCTTTTCATCTGCAGTAATACCACTGCCGACCTCTGTTTTTATGTGATTTGTGTTGTTAACAGGTGAAATAATGATCCGTTTTGAATCATCTCAACAGGATCAAAACTGTAATGTAGTAGTCATTTTATTCCTTCATAATCCAACACACCAGTGAGAGAAGAAAAACTGAATTCTGCATCAAACTTCATTCTATTACTTTAAATGTGTGTCCAGTGGAGAAAACAAAAGTCTCTCTAGCGGTTATCTGGAAGTTGTTAGTGAATCTCAATGCCATTTAGTGATCACATGTATTCACACCCTGGTCTAGTCATCGGGAAATTGTGACTTGCACTGTGCTGCACTTTCATCCTTCTCTGCTTCTATTAATTTATTTTTTAATTTACAACTGTACTGTTTTTACATTTCTTTTCATACATATGGTGTATATATTCTTAAGGTGTGTTTTATATGTTATCCAAGTATTTAAGTTTACCCCTTTTAGATGAGAACTACCTGTCTAAATTGTGTTATGTGTACAATTAATGACAAACATTCTTGAATCTTTAATTTGTTTCTATTTGGAGTAATTTCGATGTAACACTAACCGATTGACTGGCCGCTAGCAAAACCTTCATCCATATAAAACCATCTGAAGGTCTTGTTGGCATGATAAATCATCAACGACAGAGGAGCTAACTTTGAGCTCTAACATTTAATTTATAAACGGGCCACCAATATACTATACTAATATTAGAGGGTCCAAATAAAATCAACTAAACCAAATGACTTCAAGGACAGTATCTAGTGGATGTCAGTGGTACTGCACATATATTTCCACATTAAATTCCCCCTCAGGCTATAGCTTTTTCCACATCCATCCTATATAGGTTAACTGAAGATCAAGTAACAGCTAAACTTGCTATGACATGTCTTGCTTCCCAGCTGTGTCACTGTCACATTTATGTCATTCAAAGTTCCCAGTTTTATCAGTTTCTTTTGGCATATTTTCTATGTAGAGCTTTTAAAGTGCCTCAAAGAAAAGGAGAAGCTCCAAAGTATTTATCCAACAAAAAAGTACTTAAGTCTGATTAATGCACAACCAACTGTGTAATTTCCATAGTAAATGATTTTTGTCAGTGTCACTCAGTCTTGTTTTACCTGTCAACTTTTCCAGCTCTTGACAGTTATTTGGGGCAAGGCATAGATTACTATTCTTCTCTTACACAAATCAAGCTAAAAATGTAGCATTAATACAGTAGATGCATGTGAACAGAGTTGTTAACTGATAATGGCGCTGTGATAAATGTTCCTCTGTCTTTAAACACCTCTCATATTCTGCATATACTACATATGATACATGTACTACATGCATTGTGATATGTTTGGAGAAGACTAATTCATCTCTTCTTTGTTTGAGATCATTTCTTTGTGGTGATGTTACTGAGTGCTTTGAACTTTGCTGTCAGTCACTCACTATGGTGTAAAGTGAGTTGAAACTGCAGATTCTGACTCTTAATGTATAATTTATGAGACAATGCACGATGCAGCTTTTCACCCACTGCTCTTGGCATTATTTATCAACCGAGTACTGAGTCATCACACCCAGACAAACTCCCAACACTCAATACAAGTTCTTCCAGGACTGCAGTGGGATAGCTTATTCTACATTTTATTTTATTGCTCTCTAATAACAAATAGAACTTTTAAAGTTAACTTCTGAAAAATGCCAGAAGCTTTGCAGAGTACATCAGTCACACAGAAATCGACAAATCCCTCAGATTAATTACATGTTTTTAGTTACAGGAGAGGAAGAAGGCTCATCCAAACTCGAACGCCTCATCCATGTCTGGGGCATCAGTTCTGTGTTGTTCTTTCCGCGGGTTTTGGGGGGGGGGGCTTTCTTTGATCAGTATCTGCAACTATAATGTAAAGAAGTGCTAAATACTCTCCACAGCTTCCTGGGAAAATGTCTTAACAAAAGGAGAACAAAATACAGACTAAAATTATAAAAGACACATGCAGTGCAATAACTTAAATAGTAACACAAACAGCAGGTCTTTTTTTTGGAGTTTGCCTGTAGCTGAGTCGATCATTAGGAGTTAATGGGCTTCACTGAACCATACTGGTAAAATATCAGCGTCTGTGATATGAAGGCAGTGGTTGAAGTTACCAAACAACACTGGACACTGTTGGTGCACAGCAATTTTCCAACTAAAGACACATGATTCCAATGTTTGCATGTACTTACATTATGGCTTTGGTGAAAGGACAGTCTGATGTTTCGGAATGGTGTCTATGACAGTGACGCAGTTGACTAAATAACCAACCAAAACCAGTTGATCAGACGTTCTCTGTGATCATTAACTTATCCATAGACATCGACAGAACATCTGAATACCTGAACCAGACTGTGAACCAGCAACCTCTAAAACCATAGGAACTCAGCGACTTATACTGAGGTGTAAATGTTACTGTCTGTGTTGTTCATTTGTTAAATAATTCTTGTGGTTTAGTAGTTTAACAGTAAAACAAGTAGCACCTCAACATCAGCAAACAAACCCAGCAGCAATTTCAATGTTCATCCTTCAGAAAATGGACCCATCAATACCTGCCAAACAGCCCAGTAACTTTCAACCATATAAAGAGACAAAGACACAAACTTCCATTGTTGCTAAATGTATTTAATGTAGTCTTAATGTCTGTGAGAACATTTATAAGTCGGTCCAGGCCTCATTGATGCCGCTGACTGCCCTTACCATGTCCTCTTGTGACTCGGGTGTGGACATGGCTGAGGACAGGACCAAAGCTTCGGCTGACACCGGGAGGCTGGTCCAATCCCACGGTGTGTGTCTGGACCGTCTAAACGGCTTAATCTCAGAGTGTTTAAGATAGCTTTATGCCTGAAAACTGTGATCAATCATCACCAATCTCATGGTTTTGATTTTTGGAGGTGAAAGTGGATATGGATACAGATGTCCATGCATTATTTGGTGATGAATAATCTCTGACTTTAAGCTATGTTAGGTTTTTTTGCATTAAGTTCCTGCGGGGACTCTTCCTCTGCCTGTTTTGGTCTCGCTTTGTCGGTGGACAACAGTGAACAACAGTCTTCCCCTTCACGTCCAACTTTGACATCGTCATCTGATTGTGCAGAGAGGAGAATCCCACAGGGAATCCCACCTGCAGGCCTGGTTTATACCAATTTGCATATGTAAATGTAGGCGTGGAGAGGGAGGAGCCTGGTTCTCCAACATATGTGGTCAATTCCACGCTGATTGGGATGTACAAAGGAAATG
>JAPTYQ010000017.1:4377950-4388752 GCA_029814465.1 Ostorhinchus cyanosoma | reverse complement strand
ATAATATAATATAATATAATATAATATAATATAATAATATGAAGATGGAATAGGCGGACACTTCATAAAAGATCCAACATAAAGCAAATGAAGCCAGAATGACTCCTAGAAAACAATTATTGACAATAGTTTCAGAGAAGTCTATTGACACTATGGCTTCATGTCATATTTTTACTGAGTTAAAATGTGTTACTTTCACATAAATGTTTTTAATAAATGTTTTGGAATTATTTATTAGTGTTTCACAAGTACTGAAACCAATTTGCAGCTCCATACATACGTGGTTTACTGTTACATTTTGATCATACTTTGTTCACTGAGTTTAATGTACACAGCCATAGTCTCCTTTTTGTATTTTTGTGTGTATGCCAGAAATACACAATTACCAAATGTTGTTTCAGTCATCCAAACCAACACCATTATTATGTCTGAACAGACTATGTTTATGTGGCCATACTCCAGGATTGGACTACATCCTGAACCACCCAAAAAAATATGGCTATTTTTTAACATCAACATCTCCTGTGAGCTCCCTTAGTGCAGGCGTGATGTCATAAAAACTCACCTCACATTGTGAAGTCACTCAAAATGATGATGAATATAAGCACTTCATTCTGTGAGACTCAAATTTCCTAATTTGCCTCTAAACTGGAGCTACAAGCCACTGTGGAGCCCCAGGTTGATTATCACACATCACCAATAACCATAACAACATAAAGTATGAGAGATTCAATTATATGCCTCATGATTTATTTGTGCTTTAATGATTAAAAAACTGACTGGTTAAAAAACATTAAAGCTCATACCGCTTGCAATTATGATCCGGCATTAATTTACCCCTGACAATTGTCCAAACTGCCATTTCAGTTGTGAGCAGGTGAACCTCATGCCAGCAATAATTGATATGAGTCTTGTTGACTCTTGCGCCCTCAGAGCAGCAATGATTATCTGATGTTTGTTTGCAAATTCACGTTGTGCAATTGTGTATTCAATAATTTACTTTTTTATATCCCCGGGTGAGTGCTGCCTTTGCTTGTTAGCACCAGCAGACAGACGCATGCATCTTTTATTTTCTGCTCCTGCTATGACATTGCCAGTTGCTGCAGTGTTTCAACAGAACCAGTAAAGTATGTCTGATCTAGTGATAGTGTTGTAACAGTCAACACTGATCTTGGTTTCAAAACCACTCTTTCAAGGTCTTGAGAGTCAAGATTATTCATACTTTGTCTTGTCTTGGACACAAATTCTGCACTGACTGATTTATTTGATAACACTATTAATGTGATTTGATGTAAAAATTCCAGTTTTTTAGTGTAGATGCTGTCTGTAACTGTCTGGAACAGATCAAGCAGTTCTAATGTGCTAACAATGATGCAAAAAAAAAACCAAAACCCTAAACAAAGCAATGTGTAACGTCTGCAAAGCCAGTGGGTAACAGTTAGAAATCATCCTCTGTATCAAAACCACTTTCCTAAACAAATATATTGAATATTAGACACCTACGCATGTATCCGCTGTATTCTCGGGCACTAGATTCCGTTTCAGTAGGTGTGCAAGTTGTTTAAATTATTTAACACATATGGAGGGATGGAGCTAATGCTGTGTTAGTTTGTGAAGGATTGCAGACAAGACAGGACACAAAGTTATGCAGCTGAAGTAAATGGACATCCATTAGATCAGCGTTATCTAAGGTCAGATCCAACATGGACACTGTAACATACTGTAATAAACACCTGTACTGCACTATCAGATGTAACGGCTGTGAGTGACACCCTAGAGATGTAGTCAAGACCACGGGGAAGGAATGAACGACTGTGAGCAGGGGCAGTTTTATCCCACCTATTTCACCCTGGATACTCCACTGAGAAGCAATGATAGTGATTCAGATTTTGCATTCAACCATTCATTCAGGTTAAGCTTATAACATGGTTTCTGCAATACAAACACAACAGAATGGACTTTACATTTGAGTGTCATCTGTGAGCTCATACAATCACTAAATGTTAAAATCACTATGTAAGAAAAATGAGAAAATATTAATCTAATTTTTCTCTGTGGTAGATTAGTCACTTTAAAGAGGATTTGCTTAGTGTTGTGGTAAGAAAACTGGCATTTAAATGTATAATATACCCTTACGTGGCCAAACCAAACCATATTCTTGTGAAACTACTTCAAAAGCTAATTTTCCATACTGATGTTTTCTGATCTTAGTCATGCCTTGGCTGTGGTTCATTTCATGACATCATCTAGTGGCATACAGTTGCTCTGTGGACTTTGTTCTTTGTACTTTGTTCTGTATAATCTTAATTTTAAATTTGTTGAAAGTGTAGATCTGCTTCAGCTGCAGAGAGGTGAGCTATTTGTCATTCGACTGCAGATACACTATAACCTTGGTAAAGCGCAATAAACCACATACAAGGAGGATTGTGGCGACTAAAGTGCTTGGCTACCAGTAAAGTTTTACTGAATTTGGTGACATTGAACAGCTGAGCTGGGGGAGTTCACTGAAGTGGAATGATGAGACACTTAAGTCCAATAAGTGTTTGATGTGCTCAGAGCTTGTAAACAGCAGCTGGACAAAAAGAATATTCAATAAAAGCGTGGATCAGAGTGTCTGTGGCCCTGAGAGCTCACTATTATGTTTGATTTGCTTCCTTGAGCTGTCTGACACTCACAGCACTGCCACATTGATGCCGTTTTCAAATAGCTTCTTTTCCTTTTCTTTTAAAACAGATCAAGATGTTTGGGTTTTTTTACTAAACAAGAAATTCAGATTCTGATCATATTTACCAAATACCTGCAAATAATGAATATCATAGGTTTTTATTTTACTACAAAGCATGAAGTGTGGAGCCAAGGCCATTGCATGTAAAATTCATAGAAAGTAAATAGATCAATGGAATACATTGTGAAAAAAAAACAAAAACAGATGCAACCTCCCAACTCCAAGTTGGAAATGCATCATATTTACACTTCTCTGAGACTTTACAAGACTGTGACATAAGAGGCTTTCACACATGGAAGTCCCAACAAAGGTTCATGTTTTCCTTACACTATATTTTGTTTATTCTGGACAGGTTTTGTCAAGAAAACTATGTTATTGGCAGTGGTTTATGTTTGATGGTGTGGCTTAATTCTCTGGACTAACTTAAATGAACAAAGCAGCTAAAACAAAAAAAGCTTTGCAAGTAAAATCAACTTTGTTTTAGTTTATAGAGGTTTGCGCTGGTTTTGGGACCCTAATTACCGAGCTCTGCTGTGGGTTGAGGTAATAAGAAAAAGAGTGAAAAAGTAGGTTGAACTTACTAATACCCCCACGAGACCGCATAACACTCAGCCCCTCCTACTCACTGATATCCTGCCTTGTCAGGGCTTAGCGTTGAATTTTAAATGAAAGATAATTATAAACTACATTAAACAAAATGACTGTCCTTTTTGGGTAGGTCAGTCACACCAAGACAAACATTATTCTGCCCAAGTCTGAACTTTCAATCTGATGGCATTTTGTCTGACAAATTGGGTGAATAGGCTTTGAGAAATTGGTCGGACAAAAATCTTGGACCCACAATATTCCTGGTATATCTGTGCACCTCCTTATGAGCAGTCAGTCGTATAAAAATAGTTTATGTGGGATCTTTAGCAAACATTAGTTTTATAAATCACATTTGATGTCAATATATCATCTCATCTCGCCTTAAAACAATAAAACGCAGCTAAAGTTAGTCGCTTCATCAAAATAAATTGCCAGCCCCACCTCATCATCTGTTAACGTCTCCTGCCTGCAGTCATGACCATGCACTCACCCCGAAACACCTGAACAATGGAGGTCAGTGTTGTCATTCAAATGTGATTTGTAAACCTGATTTGACCTTGAAAACAAAGGTCACAGTTGACACTCACCCAAGAACTAAACAAGTTATACCTAAATACCAAACATGAAGGAGATCGGGCAATTTGGTGAAAAGGAATCACACTGATACTGATACTCAGTGTTACAGACTCTAACACCAACATCCCCCTTGTGGTCAATGTCCATTTCAGGGGGAAAAACTATTGATTCACTCATAAAACTAAAACTAAACAGGCCATGGCTACAATGTTTTAATTGCACCTTCTAATTGTACAAATAACTGCTCAATAAAAGCTACAGAAACCTTGAAACTGTTACAAACTTCTATTACTGTTAACTGCTTCAACAGTAGATCAGTTAGGTCTTTAATGTTGTGTGTCCTGTAACTCTGGGATTATATGATAGTAAAGATAACAATGGAAATGACATTTGCATGTTTGTCGATGCCATTAATACCATTTTTGACCATCCTGTTGCAGGAGCTTTTGTGTATTACATGCAGTGTTTGTCTTATTTGCACCCATTTTTCTTCCTATATTGAAACTTGTGAATATTTATAATAGATGCATAGAAGCATACAACTGTCAAAACATGAGAAAAGTTTAATATTCAAAGTTTATCCCTATTCCTTAGATATGTTAACTCACAGTAGGTTTTACCAGTGGGAGTTCCACATATATTAATTCTAAAGCCTTATATGCGTGGCAGTGGTTTTATCTTTCTTATTGTAAAGTTGTGGAGATCCATCTTTTCATCATATTTTATGAAGTCTAATGTAATAAAGTACACCATCAGGCGCATTAGACACATAAGTAACTGTCAATCCTTCAGTTTCCATTAGACACAGATGTTTCTTCTCTGCTTTTCCTCAAGTTTCCTCCCTTGGTTTTCTGACACAAAATCAAAGTGAAGGAGTGGATTCAACACTGTGCCTTTTACACAGTCTTTAACTGTGTGATATGTCGTACAGCACAGATTGGGTCTTCAGCTGACAGTTCCTCCCATGATGACTGGAGTGTTCCAACATAGACCTACACTTTTGTTCTTAAGAACAGACCTAGTCATTTGTGAACTTTCCTAATGCGCTTCTTAATCAGTTAGTGCTTTATTTATTAAAAACAGTTTGCCCTGGAAAATGTGAACCATTCAGGCCATTACATTAGTTGTGCATGAACAGTTGCCAGTGCATTCGAACAATATGCATTCCTCTTCAGCTCACTAGCATTTATACTTTAGGTATAATTATATATACATATCATCCAACAGTCAGTATTATACCAGGACTGCATTAAGACAAAATTAAAACTAGACATTAACATGTATCCCATTTAATTATGATGGCCTGTGTTTTGTTTTTTTAATGTGATGTACTTCCCATTGATGGTGCTCTGTGGGTTACATTAACCAGCATTTAGCAGCTCTGTTACATTTCAGATATTTCTGAAATATAACTTCTAAAGTTCAGAAGATAGTACAAGTGTACAACTTACAGAGTGTGATATCAGGGACCTAAAGCCTAAATTCTGGGGGCTTTCCACAGAGTTGTAAAGTTTACCTCTGAAATCCATGCGAGGGGTGGGTCCCAACACCCAGTACTGAATGGAAAAATATTTAAAAACTGGAGTATCAATTTGGTCTGACATTGGTTTTCCTATGTTTTTCTCACCAAGTCAGGCGCTAGATGCCAAACACAACACATCTATTGCATATTTAGGCAGAAACACCATCTGTCACATACTAAACAGAGGTGGGTAGAGTAGCCGAAAATCATCCTCAAGTAAAAGTATTATGTGAGAAAAATATTTCTCATCTACAAGTAAAAAGTAATAATAAATAATTACTAAAGTAAAAGTAAAAAAGTACTTAATGAAAAAAATTCTCAAGTGCTGAGTACTTCTTGAATAATATATTTATTGTTATTTTAAATTCAACATTTAATAAATGAAATGTTAAAATATAATGTATATGGGAACATTACAGCTAGTTACAAATACACCTGGTAATAATCATTCTTGGTTCGATCACATTAATATCTAGTCTGTTCTTATGAAGGCAGATACTGAGCATGGTTTTGTATTTACTTTTACCAGTTAGTTCTTTGAACATATCTTCCCCTACTGTCAAATATCTTTCACTCTAATCAAAGAAAGGCTGTCCACAGTCAAAACTCTGCTAATTACAACCCAGATTCTAAGTTGCGTTCCTGTAGGCTGAAATGTGGACTTGTTTGTGCAGACACAGATGACAGCGTTTGACATAGATGTTCTTTTCATAGACTGTAAGGCAAACATAGTTCCAGGGGTGTTCCATGTCTTCGATCTCATCTACGTAAAGCCGAATTACAAGCTGTTGTTTCAGTCATTGCTGATGTGCTTACTCTGCTCCTGTGTGAAAACGGCGCCAAACTGTCATGTGACTGCCTGGTTACAACTGATTGGTGGTAGAGAGGGAAACATACGTAGCTAGTGGAACGTAGTCACTATCTATGTTTGATTGTCGAAACTTGGTTGTGTGAGTTTTTGGCGGAAGTCTTTCAAACAAAATAAAACAAATGGTTTGTGGATTAACAAATGACCAAAAATAAAAGTAATGAGCAGAATGTACACCATTTTAATAGAGAAGAAGGAACGTTTCTTCTTCATAAATATACTCGAGTAGAAGTAAAAAGTATGTTGTATTAAAAGTACTCTTAAAAGTACAATTTATGTAAAACGGTACAAACAGTGAGTAAATTTAACGGAGTAAATGTAGCGTGTAACTACCCACCTCTAATGTTAAATATATGCTGCTAACCTGGAGCCCAAATGGGACCTTAAAGGTGCTGTATGAAGGATTGTGGCCAAAACTGGTACTGCAACCACATCCAAAATACTGTAGAGTGTGGTATGCCCTCTGCCTAGGGGTTGCCAGATCCAGTATGAGCATCTACTAAAAGGAGCTACCATGTCAAGCGATGAGTTGTACACCGATATTAATACCGTCTGTTAATCTCTTCTCCCAGGCACGTGCCAGGAGAAGCTCCCAACTTGGGCCCCGGCTCCGTGGCTTGAGCCCCGGCTGGTTCTGCAGTTTGGCCCCCGGCTCGCTCTGTGGCTTGGCCCTGGCTCCACTGTTCAAGCCCCGGCTCGCTCTACGGCCCAGGCTCTGGCTCGCCCCGCGGCTCGGCATGGGAGAACACCCCACAGCTCTGCTCGGGCCCACTGTCTCACCACTCTAAGAGCCACTGAGAGCCGGTGTCAATCTTCAAATTCTTCTCTGCTTTTATCTGTTTCCATGTTTCAAAAGCATCTCCAGTTCATATCCTTGTGTTGTTTCTCACTTTGTCAGGATGTATTTGGGAATAATAAGAGGCTTTTTAGGTTTAGTAATGTCAGACTTTTGTGACCATTTTAGCACTTGGTGAAACATGGTGGCCCAACATGGCAAACAGCAGCCTGCTCCCTCTGTAGACACAAACAGCTCATTCTAAACTAATGAAAACACAATGACTCTCATTTTATTTTGATTATACACTAATGAAAATCTAATTATGAATATTATATTCTATTTGTGTAATTAGACCCTCCTAAATTTCCCTAAAGTGCCATGTGACCAAATTTAAAGAAAAACTACCACTAAATGGCAGCTGGTGGGACTGATACACCCTCCAAATCTAACCCACTATGGTCAGTAGCATGAACATTTGATGTATTTAAGAGTAGGCTTAAAACTTTCCTTTTGATTAGGCTTACAGTTAGGGCAGCTCAGGCTGCTCTTTGCTATGCTGCTATAGGCTTAGACTGCTGGGAGACTCATCATAATACACTGAGCTCTTCTCTGCTCCTCCTCCTGTCTGACCTCCTCCCTCCTGCTCTATTCATGACCCAGCAAATACATGTTAATGACTTGACTTCTTCCCTAGAGTCTCTGTGCTTTATCGTCTCACAGGTATTCCCTGGATCCTCTCTGGACCTGCTGCTGTGGTCCTGCTTCTCTCCTGCCTCCATCACTCATTTATTTATATAGTTATGATAGTGTTTGTTATTTAGATAGTAGAGGTTCTTATTATTTGTACTAACAGCTGCAGTAGTAGTATATCTGCTGTTAATACTTGTCATAGTAGTCATAGTATTAACAGTAATGGACATTTGTTCTAGCTATTGGTAATTATACTAGCCCCAGCTGTTTCAGTTTCCACTGGCTGCTGGGTATTGTCATCAGTTGGTTGTCTGTCTGTCTGTCTCTGTCCGTCCGTCTATCCAAAAACTTGGGCATGCACTGATTAGTCATGCCACTGGGGGCAGTAGTGCACCTGGTAAGTGAGGCCACCGTGCATACATTTGCCCCCACCCCAATCTCTCTCTCTTTCTCTTCCTTTAACCCTCTCTCTTTAACCCCAACTGGTCAACCATCCTCCAGGAGTCAGGGTCTCAAGGTTTCTGCCTGTTAAAAGGAAGGTTTTCCTTGCCACTCTTGGAAAGTGTTTAATCCTTTAGCATTCTGTTGGGTTTCTGTAAGTTGGCTTAAGAGACTTAGACCAGCTCTAAATGTACCGTGTCATGTTATAACTTCTGTTATGATGCGACACTATATTAATAAATTTGATTTGATTATTTGGGACTTTTACATCACTTATGGGTGTTAAATATTCTAAAATCTCAAGACAGCAATGTTGACAGTTGGATGAGATAAAGCAGGTACCTGAAGGACACCTTCCCATTGACGATGGACTGCTTAGGGTTACAGATTACTCTGAGATAAGGGTTCCATTGAAGACCCCGTCCCAGACTGAATGGCAATGAAGTTGAAGTCAAATCCACAGTCCAGGTACTGATCCTGGACCAAAATTGCCAAGTGAAGTTTCACCCTCAAAGACCTGGTTCCAGATCAGTATTAAATCAGTGCTCACTAGTAACACTGCAAATTAAATAGACACAGGCTTTATTATAACAAAAGTGAGGTGGAATTTCAAGACTGTGGCTGATTCTGGTCTTATTGGACCTGTCTACCACAGTATTGTCACATCCAGCCATGTCCGCGGCATCCCATCATGTACACTCCGATATCCCACCTGCTTCTGTCCACTTCCTAAACACAGTGACAGATGCTGACATGTAATACTTCTGTCATCTACTAGAAGCCATAATCCCCTAATCTTGGTTTGTCATATCTATCATCTCCCACTATTGTATACATAATGGAAAGAACCCACCTTCAGCTTCAACACCAGTAATCCCCTTAAACACACATGACAAACAGAAAGAACTACTGTTGTGGTTGGAATGGTAGGAGGCCATTTTTATAGATGAGTCACAGATGTCTAGAACAGGCTTCACAATGAACTGCGTCTAAAAGAGGATGTTAATTTTACAAGAGATTAACTGAGTTAGAGGGTCTAGGGCTCAGATAATGATGCCTTCCACAGTCAACATTTTGACCAGTATGTGTTCATATCCATTAACCCATGTTACTTCTGCTTTCCCATCATTTTGCTCCCCCTTCTGCTGTGGATCAGCCACTGGGACACAATGCCCCTCTGGGATCAGTCTCAATATCATTTGTTGCTATATTAAAAACATGCTATCTTGCTAATGTACACACCACAGAACAAGGACTTCTGTTCCAAAGTAAAGCTAATGTTGAAGTATTTATGATCAAAGGCCAACCACCAGAGGCTGCAAGAAAAAGACCCACATGAACTTCTCTGAAAAGAATCTCCAAATCCCTCTTCAAATTACTACTTTATTTACAATTTTTTTAAAAAAAAGATCAACATTCTCAGTTCTGTAAGAATCTGATCAGTACAATGATTAGTTACAGTTACCAGATTTTTATAGTCACATGAATGGACTCACTGCCATCTCCTTTATTTGGCAAAGAAAAAATGTCTGTGCATCAAACACATCCATCCTACACCTACATACACTCAGAGACGAACATAGGCAGGAGTACAAAGTCTTCCAAATGTATAAATTCCAAACCGTATCAGACCAGGAGAAAGGATCAGTGTATAAGTGCTGAATAAAAAATGCCATTCCATATGGATGACAGAAACATGTATTAAGGCAGTGTATTAAACTGAGACTGTTACAATACCCATGCCATCAATGAATACTTGCATAACAGACGATTTAATATCCATATTTTTACATAAAAGCCCTGGTTATCAGAAGTGTTTCATGATAAAATCGCAGCAATAAAGTAGATACACAGAGGTACTTTGTTAAAGATAAATGTATTCCTGTACTGATTTCTTTTAAAAATCTGCATATAAATCTGAAATCTACATCACTGCCCCATATCCCCCATGTCTAATGGCTCTAAAATATTCTGATGCTTAAAATATACTTGGATTGGAGCTGTAATTTAAAGCAGGTGAGGAAAGAAATGTACAGATTTACTTCATAAAGCAGCTAAAATGTGGATGGATAAAATGCTTTGTAAATTTTAGGTATTTCTGACAATGCCCATGGTCCTACTCTAACCTCACAAAGCTTAGCATTTGCATTTGTTCCCCATACAATTATTTAGTGTTTTCCTTAAATTTGATGATGGAAAACGATAACGTCACATAGACCATCAGCCTACGTCTATGAAATCCCCAATTGTTTGTGCTGTTTAGAAGCCTGAAGTTTGGTACTTTGGCTTTCATCATCTTGTTTTTTGGAAACGTAGATGCTCATAAGGGTAAATGTCACCAAGCTAATGCTAACATAAGGCAAACATCGACCACAACAATTAACAGAGTCACATTAAATGCCACCAATTAATTTCTGCTACTTCGCAAAGGTAAATGCACGCAGCTGTTCATAGCAGTCGTGGTGATGTTGCATTTAGTACATAATATACACCGCTAAGCACCAGCTAACAGACTACATAAACGAATATACATTTAACCTGTTGTCTAGATAGATAGATAGATAGATAGATAGATAGATAGATAGATAGATAGATAGATAGATAGATAGATAGA
>JAPTYQ010000017.1:4365406-4377349 GCA_029814465.1 Ostorhinchus cyanosoma | reverse complement strand
ATAGATAGATAGATAGATAGATAGATAGATAGATAGATAGATAGATAGATAGATAGATAGATAGATAGGACAATTTTCAACTTCTCAGATTTATTAATATATCACAGTAGGACAACACAAATAAATAAGCCACGGCCAGAGACCCACTGAAAACAGGTCAGCAATGCCCCCCCGTTGAGCTTCAATGGGCTATTGAGCATTTTATCACACCAAAGTCACTTAAAATCTAAAACCTTTTGTGACTTTGTGCATATGTGAAGAAATAAAACATTGGTCAAAACATTAATTTGGGAGAATATTTGTTGTTTCCAGAGGGCCTTTGTATTGGTCACTGTTCAGGCCTTAATTACATCAGCTCCAGGCTCAAATGTAACCCTAACCCTTTAATGGGTCACTGGTGAGATTGTGGATGTTAAGTCTCTGCTACAGTAATCTAACATTTCAGATCTGACAGCACTGCGCAGAAGTGGCCTTTTAAAGCCAATGCCGAGGTCTTGTTGGAGCAGAATCTGTGTCAGGGATACAGCCTGCCGCCATCCTCCAATATATTTTGTATTATGCTAATGTTCACATCTAATTGTTCACACAGGGGTTAGTGGACGTGACTTTGACTCCACACTGACCTTCCAGTTAGCCAATAAGCCATTTTGCTTTGCCATATTAATATATGAGATTTATATTCTCATAATGGAGGGCCTCCACAGTGGTATTATTCACAGTGATTAGTGACTAATGAATGACTGCCAACCTGCAGTGTGCTAATGCATTCCTCTGAGTGATTGTCATCAACCTCTGTTTGGGAAGGCAGCCAAAGAGAAAAAGTTTATTAGTAAAGCCGAATTAATTAACAAGTTACAGGAAATTAATCCAGGACCGGGAGTACATCAGTCTGCTTAGCATGATCTAATTTTTATCATATCAAGTACAAAAAAGACAATATAATAGCAGGCTTGTTGTTGAATTCCATAGGAGGGATTTTCAGATCCCCAAACAGATATTGCTGTAAAATGTCATCAGTGAGCTATGGTTGGCTCATACAGTATAGGTAGTAAGTCTGAGTTTTCCTTTCCCCTCGGACCAGCATGTTATTACGTTTTTCAGGGCGCATACAGTGAACATGGGAGCTCTCAAGATGAAGAAAGTCTCCAATTTTAAAGAATAATTGAATATCCACCTCAGCTGTAAGGACCAGCCAATCAGATGTAGGATATGTGGTGATTGTAAGACTTGAGTCAGGGAAAGTTGAGGATTATGGGTAAAGGCTGTTTAAGGCCATCACTTAACCAGCGTTCAATCTCTGCGTCATCTTAACCCCCAGCTGAAGCAGAACACTGTGTTTATGTGCTGCACTCTGAAACCACATGGATTTGAGTTGCCTCCACTTTAATAAAAATGTTCATTTTGGGGAGTAACATGTGGTGGTTTCTTAACTTGCTGTGTACTTGTATCTGATAGTTCTGGATTTATATACCTGCACTGCCTCATACAAATTAACCCGCTGCTGGAAGAAAAGTAAAGCAATTTTGGAACAGTTACAAGGCAAAGATGATGAAATATGCTGTCAATGTGAAGGCTCACTGCATTAAGCCAACAATATAAGAGACAATTTACTCTGTCACTCTGTTCAAAATTACTCCAATCATGACTTCTAACACTTAAAAGAGCAATAAAGACAGTTTTTATTGCTCTCTAACACAAAATGACTGCAATATATCTGTAGGAGTTTGATGGGATTTTAGATTATTTCCAACGATTCAGTGATTACTGGGCCAGCGACTGAAAATGTGCAGCTTGTACAAAATGATAATCTGGCATATAATGCTTCTGAGTTAAGTATTTTAATGGCTTAAACAGCCACTGCAGAAGATGTGTCATTCACATTTAGTACTTGGACCTAAAGTCTTCAGGGTTTTGCAGTGATCTTGTATGATTAAGGAGGAACATTGTGCCATGAGGTGCTCTTTACATTAGATGATTGGACCTACTGCAAAATAAAAGTGTACGTTTAAAATGATAGTCATTACAGTCACAGAGGTTGTTGTGGAACGATAAATAATGATGCCTAAAGGTGGGGGTAAAATGGGCACATTTCCACAATATTACTTCAAAACTGATGCAACTTCTTTCCATTTCGAGTTGTTTGAAAGTCTAAACATGTCTTGATATGCTTAGCAAATTCCAGCTTCATGTTATCATCAAAAATGAGACAAGCTTTAACTAACTTTCTCTGAGAACTGTTCCTTTACTTGTTTCAGTGATAACCCTATTCTGCATCATTGCCCAACAGACAGAATAGATTGTCTATAGATCATCCAAAGTTCATCAAAAATTTTGCAATGAGACCAAAAAGTGAGTCACAGTTCTATTTTGGATGACTGATAAAAACACAAATTGAGAGAGCCAGAGTAAAATACTAATAATGTTATGAATGTGAATTGATTATCCAGATGAAATCGAACAAGACTTTTTCCCATGTTCTTGTGTGTACTACAGATGTTACGAAACCTCAGCTTCCATGATTCACATGAATGCATTTGCAATGATTTTGCCTTAGTATTCCCTGTAAAGAACATGTAAAGTAACCCAAAATAACACAATAAAGACTGTCTCAAACAATATACTGAAACTGAATGGAGTATTGAAAGGAGAAGTCTTCAGGAGGAAAAAAAGTTTTTTGGACACTTGGAACATCACTGCTTCCATAAAAGAAATTAAAGATGGCTGCCTGACAGTGGCTTGACCCAGGGAAAGTTTTTTATTGGCCAATTCATTCCCTCTATTATCAAGCCAACCACTGACAATAAAAATGCATTATTTGTGTTTTGGGGAAAATGATCTTATTGCTCTGAGTTGTCATGGTGCACTTTGAGGCCTAGTGATGAGCGGTGTCGTTCTCTGTATGGACTGTTTCACCACTTAAAGCAGATTGTGTTTTGCTGTTGGGCTATATAAATACTTGAAATACTCCAAATGCTATTTTCCATGTTTGTATCTGTAACATTTGAGGCAGATAATATTCTCTACCTGATTTGAGCTGTATTTAACACATTCATATATTTATGACCTTGGTTCATTCTCACTGCCTGAAGGACTACCGTACATTGATATTTGTTACTATAAATTTGTGACTTTGATTCCAAGTTTTGTCTTGTATATTTATCTTCTCATTTGTGTGACTTCACTCATGCAATTTTTATTTTTTCTTTTCTTTGTATATTTGTGAACTTATTTCCCCCAAATTTCCAGTTCAATATGAGATATTTTATTTTAGTTTTTATTTTTATCTTATACGTATGCCACTTTAATTTCACAGAATAAGAGTCACCTGCTAATGATTTTAACTTAACTTGTCAGAATATAACTCCACCTCTGTGCCTGATACATTGCTCTATCCAAGTATAGAGATCAAATAATGTGAATTTTCTTGTGGATGATTAGTAACATATCAGGTATATTCATTATAGTCACAAAAATCAAGAGATTTACCTTAAACTGCTTGTGTGTAACCAAGGCTGTTTCCCTTCCATGATGTTGTGTTTCCAGATTTGAGTAATTTGTTATGGGGACAGTTCTACGAAATAACCAGACTTATTCTTTACCCACCGCATCGTTGATAACATGGATGACTGTAAAAGTCTGCCAATAAAGCAGGCATGACAAGAATAATGAATGTGAAATAAATGTGAAAAAGACCATTTCAGCAGGGTGATGGGGCAGAATTTGAAACCCTGTGTGCACAGCTCTCAACTTCATTCCCAGACATTATTCCACTGCAGGAAATAAGCAGTCCTGTCAAACTTCACTGTTGCATGATTTCATAAAGTTAGATAATTCAGAGGTGGACAGTCTGGCATTCACAAGGACAGAGGATCACAGTAAAAGTTGCATATGAGCCACGTTTTGAATTGATTTGGTTTAGAAGGTGTTTTGGTCACATCCTAAACACAGGAACTAGATGTTTCTTTTCAAATGAAACTTAATAACATGCTCATTGGGATTAATTAGACTTCTTCTGTTTAGAACCTCAGGATGCCTCCCATTCTCAGCTAAACACATCCATGTCTGGGAGCCTCAGTCATGGACATCAACAGTGATGGGACTTTTAGATAAATAATAGGTAACCAACAGTATTTTGATGATCAAATCACCCTGTTATCTTGATTTGAGCTCCTAGTAGTGGAAATCCCCTCTCGCACTGTGCTCTATATGCTGTTAGTTGTCTGTATTCTCCAGTGATTTATGTTGTGGACATTTCTATCACTTTGTGCCCCTCAGAACTTTTGGCTGCACTCCACCTGTGTCAGTATTGGTTTGCTGTGATGTGTTGGTTCATAGATCTCATACATCATCCCAGTCGCCAACAACCACAGCAGACTCACACTACGTGTATGTGTGTATTCAGCACATCGGTGTTTAAAGTTACACAACAGTTCCTGGAAGCATAGAATTCTGGCTCTGGAGACAAAAATAATCTCATTGAAGATCAACTTCACTTTCTGGAGCCAAAGACTTACAACTTTTTACAGTTTGTATTTAACACCTAATTCAGAACTATGTTATTTAGCTGAGTGTTTGTGACACACTGTATTTCCTCAAAGAGTGCTTTTATTTACCTCAAACTGCACAGGATAGAGGACATAAATTTGAAGCAGGTTTGTATTAGAGACAGGCTTTTATTTCTAATTTTCTGTGATAAGTAGAGTTGGTCATATTTCAGTGCAAAGCCTTGTTCTGATCTGCTAAAGTTTACCCAGTTAAAGTTACTGCATTACACTCAGTGACATTACACTGATAAACATACAAATAATCGTTTCTTGCTGCTATTGAAAATATTGTAAACATCCATTAGGTGAATGGCAGCATGTTTTAAGATAACAGTTCATGTAGTTTATGTCAGATCTGTGTCATTATCAGCATGGCGCCACTGCTATAGGCCGGTCTGGAACCTGCCACTATCCCTCTGGAAAATTCTTGAAATGAATTTCACTCCTCTTGGGCAGCGCCAAGCACAGGAGGCAACAACAGAGCTGTTAGCTGTTGAGAAATAGTGTTGGGAGGAAGGTTTTCTGGGGAGGACGTGCACATGAGGAAGCACATTGTGACATTAAAAATACTAAGTCCCTACAAAACAACACACATAAAAAATTGCACATCTGTCAGAACTAGTATTTTCAGGGTACAGTTGTTGCTTAGAGGTTGTTCTTCTTTCACGTATCAAGTGGAACTTTGAAAACAGTAACAGTAAGGAAAGACAGTGACGAGGAGAAAGAAAGTCCTGCCTCTACTACTGCACCCCATGGGACCTTCAAAAAACATTTAGAAAAATGAAACTTGAAAATTACAATTTCAGAAAAAACCGAGGTCAATGCCAAGAGACCAATCATTTTTTGTTCTAGTATGAAGTGTGCCCCTTTTTAATAATATGATGTTAAGCAATTTAAAAGATAATATTACAAGCCAAGAAAGTCATATTTTGTGGTTAAAAAAAAAAAGTCAAATAACATGTAGCTCAGTAGACTTACCAACAGCCCTTTCCTCGCCATATTTCACCTTGTCCTTTGAGAGTTCAGTGATAGAAGTATTAAATCAATGCAGTCACTACTGTGTTGTCATATTGAAGCTGCAGAGACAACTCCAATAGCTCAGAACACATCGTGACTTTACCTCCATGTTTCTACGTACAATCTTCCTTTTAACATATTTTCAGACGTACTTCAACAGTTTTACCACAAACTACCACTTTCTTGACTTGTACAATTATCTTTTAAAATGACAATTACCATATGTGTAAGTATATAGTGTGCAATGTGTATATGATAAATTTAATGTATATAGTATACAAACCGTGAATAATGTACTGTATATAATAGTAGTACAGAGTATATTGTATACATAGTGTAATACAAAAAAAAGGACCCACGAGGCCCAACTGGAATAGGCGCATTATTCATGTAGAATGCATCTACAAAACAAAACTTCTGATGTACATGTATGCGTTACATGAGATCACAATCCAGAACAACAAAGAGTTGAAAATAGCAGGATTATTAGAGACATAAATGTACAATATTGTTCACTGCTATTTTCATTATATCACATACACCTGTGTCACTGAACAGGATTAAGTGGTTATTGGAGGAACTTTTGGTTCAGCCCTGCGTTTTCAGAACCAAGTTAGTCAAGGTAAATCACCATGGTAACTTAAATTGAAAAGCTAGCCCACTCTGAAGCAGGTGTGGATAACATAGGTTATTCAGACTGCCTCTTCTATAGCCTTGTCATGTAAGAATGTGTTGAACTTGTTGACCTTAAACTATTTGACAGAAAGCGCATTTACTAGTGTGAATCCTCTTTCTACATTTATTTTTTAATTCCACCCTATTTATCAGCACTGACGTTGAGCTGAGAGATCAAGGCTCCAATGGTCTGGGATGCCTTGATAACACATCAGTTTAATAGAATATACATTGGTACTGATAGTCAGAGCCACTAGGCCTCACTGAGGTGATACTGTGATGTTAAAGAATCAGAAAAGACTCATACACTCAACAGTTTGTATCTCTTGGCATTGGCTGTAGAGGTTTTGTTGCTTTCAGTTTATATTCTATTTCTTACTTGAATATTTTAATCCCTGGTTTAGTAAAGTGGGTTTATAACCACCTTTATGATACTACCTGCGATTGCTATTGTAGGGTTATTCAAATGCTTTGTGATACAGGGGTCTATTTTTGGGGTGACTGACTATTTTTTGTTTGCATCACTGGTCCCCAGTCATCATCAACAACTGTATTTTAATTGTGGAGATGATAACAAAGGAGTGGTCGCAAAACACTCACCTTGTATCCACAGGGCATAGACAAAAAACTCTATCTTAAGCCACTGGTGTACAGTTTAATAAAACAAAAACTCACCACCCTATTTTTTTCATAACATAGCACTTTTAGCATGATAACATTTTTGTAACACTGCTATACGTTCTACATCTTAAAGATCCATTGTACCTAAATTCCCCTGTTATTAATTAATTGTATAAGTAGAACATGTTTTATGACCTAGTTGAGTCTTGGCATTCAATTCACCACTATAAACTAGAGTGGCCTCATTTTCACTAGCTACGGTCAAATTCACTTAAAGTTAGGTAACAGTTACTGAAATGTCACATATTATTACACTGCACTGGAAAAAACACTGCAACAGCCGCAGCAATGAGTGACAGGACACATGCATTTATGATGCATTCACGGACAGGAGCTTCTATGTTCCTTTGTCCTGTCTGTCCAGTGCTGGTGATGCTATGTTGATTTGAGATACACCACCTCTGTCAACCAAATAAGTTGAGTGGGGACAGGTGATCAATAAACTTGTTCTAATACCTCTCTGAGCGGACCTGTTTACCACAAGGACAGTACAAATGAAAAGCTGTCAGTCCAGCATGCTGATGGAAGATAGGACGCAATAAAATAGGCTGTCTGTGTGGAAACACAGGTTGTATGCTCTAATTTAAGACTTGTATTGTTTTTGACGGGGCAAAGTAATGACCGTAACATATTATGAAGCATATAGGTTCTCCCAAACAGCTCAGGAATGACTGTGCGTGTGTAGCATACAAAATATGTTTCCAGCTTCTCTGATCTATTCTGCCCTGAAAAACAAACAACCCAGTGGAGAGGCTCTGTCTATTTCCTGTCTTGTCCCTTGAGCTGCCTTTAATTTGCTCTGTGGCACTGCACCCACATCAAGGGCCAAGGGCCAGGACCTGCTCATTTACTAGAGTGTGAAATGTCAATATCTACTCACAACACAAGGTATGCAATTGCACGACCAGCTCCATGGGCACAGTGATCTGAACCATAGACCTACACACAGTTACTCCAGTAGAAGCACAAATACTAGAAAAAAACAGACCGCAGTAAAAGCAGAAGTACTTCCACTTGTACTCTGTAGTAAAAGTCCAGCCTCTGACATCCTGAAAGTAAAACTGTCGTCAGTCGGCCTTTGAAGGACTTTCCTAGTGGCTGTTTGTGTGTAAACTGAACTGACCCTCATGTCATATTAATACAACGTGTCGACGATTTAATTCATTTTTTGAACACCAACTCCACTTCACTATGCACATCAGTTTTCAGTCTCTGCAGCATGATGCCTTTTCTCTACAATCCAGTCTCCATTTTCTGTTGGTTTTATGTTGTTATAGTTTTTAATCTGCAATGCTGGAAGATGACCACCACCATCAAACAAAAGCATCCCTTAGGATCTTTTGACCATATCCAATGAAGACACAGGATAAGAACAGACACCATGACAGAAATAATCCATACACAACGCTGGTGATGACTGCGACACGACTACCGCAAGCCACCCACTTCACTTCCTAAAATCACATCCCCTGGGGTGTCCTTAAATGGACACCCCACGGGAAGAGGAACAGAGGGAGGAAACAATAGAAACATGGACACCGACTACCAAGAGGGACGTCACGTGACTGACCCTAGAGACAGACCCCAGAGCAGCAGCACACAGAACCAGGTGGACATCTTTTGCTGTTGCCTCACGTGCCAGAAGACATAAAGAGGACTGAGAGACTTTTTACTCTTATTTGACTGTTCCACCTTTTACCTTGTTGTCATCGTGTTTTGACGTTAACATACATTTTATCATTAACAGTATTTTCATGTCGCTGTGTCCTTTATGCACTTGTCCTGTTGCATCAGTTGCATAATTTATGTATCATTTACAGTATATCTTTTTGATCTATTGCTCTATTTGCACCAGACCTACAGTATCTGTACATTATAACCTCTGGTGATTCAGAAATGAATCCCCACAGCTGTGATTCTTGTAGCACACTCCTATGGGATAAGCAAAGTCTGTTTATTGAAATCAGGGGCACGTTCAATACATAGAGTGCACGCTGGACAAGTGAAAGACAGAAAAAAATGTCCTTTTTTTTAGCTGCCATGCATGTCATCCATCTCCTCATGTTATGAGATCTCAGTCTTCTAAAACATTTACGTTTGAACTTTCAGTGAATATTTTTGTTGTATCGCAGCATTAGCCTCATGAATTTCCACCCACAACACGTTGAAAACTTTGTGATATGATCACCAGCGCAGGTTTCATCATTCCTCAACCAGGATAAAAATGGAAAATATAAATGTAAGGAACAGAAATTAGATATTTGTGTAATGTATAGGGATCACAGAAAAGTATGCAAAAAAATGAACCCTCAAATAAAGTACAGGTGCCTGAAAACCCTTACATTCCAGTCAAGTATTTGTACTTTAGGTACTTCCCACTTCAGCTTTCTGAACACAAAGGCGATGTCAGAGCCAAAGTTTAGGACTGTGAAATGTCCACTTTAAAGTGAAAAGGAGTTAATAAAAGTCTGTGGCTGCATGTTTAGGATCAAGTGTCCACATGGAATGTTGGCTTCTCTCTTTGTGGTTCTTCACAATAAATCCTAGAGGGCCAACTGTAGACTGCAGGTCTTTAACAGTTACATGGTCTTTGAGTTTTAGTACATTCCATTTGGAATAGAATAATGGTCACTAAAGTATCATGTCTCTTCAATTGAAATAGGTTTCATTTGAATAGAAATAACTGTGTGGGAGATAATTTTTTTTTCTAACAGATGAGTTCTTTTTAGTACTTTTGGAACCTTGGTGGCACATAGTAAATCAGCTCATGTTTCTACAGGTTTAGAGTGGAATCAAAAATAATCATCAATGGAAACCCCACAAAATGGACATATCATATGGAAAAATATCACCAAATAAAGACCAACCTGAACAACAGTTGTTTTTCTTTTAGTCTTTAATCACATTTCTATATTGTTTATTTTTTCTTGTATACAAATCATACTAATATGTCTTTTTAGTGTTATTTTACAACTTTTCCTTAAATTCAGATGATTCAGATGATGATGATGAGATGATGTAATCACCACCAACCACCAGCTTTAGTCAGTTACTGTTAGTGCACTCTTTTTTCCCACTGTTTATCCACTCTGAATCATCTAATCTGAAGAATACAATGCAACCCCAATAGTTCATGCTTCAGCTTAAAGGAATATCTACTATTTATTGCTCTCAGCTATAAACCATGGCGGCACATTCCAAACCCATGCAATTTTGGTCAAAATGTTCTGAACTAGGATGGCGCAAGATTTATGTTGGTGGAAAGTGTTACATGAAGTCAAAATCTATTTTGGAAGAGTGAGCTAGCCAACTGGCAGCAGAAATATTACAAAAAAGTCGTAATTTTTCTGTATGTATGTGGGTGTGTGTCTCTATCTATCTATCTATCTATCTATCTATCTATCTATCTATCTATCTATCTATCTATCTATCTATCTATCTATCTAAAGCCTAGTTAATGTTTTTTTTTTTACTTATTAGCATATTATATACAACTAAAGAGTTCCATGAATTTAGACTGAAGGCTCATTCATGCTCACTTTTCATACTTAAATAGATATGTCCCTTTCAAACAGTGTCAAGTGTCACTACTTTTATACTTCCATGTGTCCATTATGTTGAAATGAGTGTTTAATCAATCAATCTGCCAGAGGCCACGCCTCTTATTAACATACTGGCTGAATACCACAAAGAAGTAAACAACTTTTTTAGAAGAGGAACATGGCAACAACAAATGAGGTATTACTAATGTGGATACTAGGGATGGGAAGATTACCCGACGTGTACCGATTCACTGACATGCACAAGCACAATCTGAGTGCAGTGGTAGAGAAGCTGCAAGTGAATGAACATTTAGGAATGATATCAAGATACATCAGTTATTGAATGTTTGTATCGATAAAATTTGATCCATTCAATTAAATTTTTTTTTACCTACATTTAAAAGCACTACTATTTATTTGGGTAAAGTTTTTTTTCTTTTTGCCGAGGACCCACGTTAATGTGTGCCATGGATTCATGGATGTGTAAATGCACACTACAGTTTGGGCCCTGGGGATGGACTGTGGCACATGCACCACAGATGGATACTATACTGATTCAGCAAATCGGTATTTGGTAAATTCGAATTAATCATTTATTTAGGAGTAAAAAGTTTGGACACCCTTGTCTTCACTATTTAAAAGACAGAATCTTGAAAAAGCCTCCAGGTATATTCATTCTTCAGTTAGGTATTGGAAGTAATGATGAACATAGGAGTGTCTCAACTTTTCCTCCCAAATATATTGATTTTACAAACATATTGTAAAAAGCATTTCTTTAGTTTCATCTCTTTAGGTATTGATGCTCCATATCTTAGTACTGTTTTTGTTTTTTGTTTTAAATCTGAATCCCAGATATTTATATGGTAACAAAAACAAAGATTTAAAGGTGGTGTCCTAAGTTTTTCACATGACTGTATGTGAAGCACGTGTTTTGAAATTGCACAAAAGTCAGTTTGTGAAAAGTCAGTGTTTCATTTGATAAATAAATATTTAAGCTCATTGAATTACACTGCATATTCTTTTACCAGAATGAATGTGTTGAATCAGAATCTGCTTAATTTGCACTGAATCTTGATTGAGATGCTGTATCTAGATCCTCATCGTACAACTAACATTCCCAACCCTAGTGGATACTAATGCAGAAGGCTAGTTCTCAGAAATGTTGGTAGTTTTTCACTAACTCACACAGTTGCTCCTTGAAAAACCATTTCTTGAAATTCTTGTCTTTGAATCTCAACAATACCTCCATGGTTCCCAGTGGTATGGCTCAGTATTCTCCGGTGGGGTTCTTATCCGTAAGCTCCCTGGGAATGGACAGAATTCTACACATAATGAACGTAGAGGGCGGACAGATAAAATCCTAGGGGGTGCTTCACTGTGTGCAACCCAGCAGTCAACTCAGCTGTCAAATAAGTATCTATCTATCTATCTATCTATCTATCTATCTATCTATCTATCTATCTATCTATCTATCTATCTATCTA
>JAPTYQ010000017.1:4347723-4360282 GCA_029814465.1 Ostorhinchus cyanosoma | reverse complement strand
TGGACGGACAGGCTATAGATGCACCAGGACTGATGGACGTCCATTTACAGATGGAGTTCCAGTCTGTAAGGATGCAGACGGGCGAGGCATATGAGGAAGGGCCTTTAGTCAGATGAGACAGGTGAGGGTGAGGAGGTCCATCCCAGCAGGTGAGGGTGGGGGAAGAAGTCCGTTCATTCATTGTGGGAAGTGGGAAGTCTGCAAAGTTGCCTATATTTTAAAATGCTACAAAATTGCAAACAATATAGACAAATACAATTTATTCTATCATTTCAACGGACTTTCAGACGTGTTTAGCATTGTGCTACTATGCATCTGGAGCACTGTATTCTGTGATTGCTGATTCACAGCATGGCAGCCAGTCATCTGTATGCCGAAGTGTGATGCAGGTGTCAAGATTCCTCTGTGACAACTGCCATTGATACGTACATTGTGTGGCCATGCTGTGAATGGTATGGGGAGATAGTGGCAGGTTTCCACGGGAACTACAGATTTCCAATGGTTTGTGGTGCCATTGATGGTTTCTACACTCCACCATGTTGGCCATACAAGGAGGAAGTGCACAAGTGAACAGAAAACACTTCCATTCCATAGTAAACGCAATAGTAAGAATTAACAGATGATTAGTATAATAATTTAATCGAATAATTAATAGGCCATAAAATGTATCAGTAAGCATTTTGGCTGGTGTTCAGAACATGCCTGCAAAAAAATTTATAGAAATAGGCTACCAATTTCTTGATTAATTTTGAATCATTGTGTACTGTATATGAAAACCTAAAGAATATCTGTCTCTGCTGCTCGTCTGTGATCGAAAGCTAAGGTTTACATATGTGCACCCTACAATGCCTGGCTCAGCAAATGACACATATGTGCTCAGGATGTCGGAATTACACCGAATGTGTGAGGATGGAGAACTTGGACACTACTGACTGTTAGATCCTGCTGGGTCAGCAATTTCCATATCAAGTAGCCTACATGGGTCTTCTGTGTGGAAATTGCTGACAAATTTCACTATAAAATCATTATGTAAATATGTGTGCCTTTTAATATTCCAATATTTATATTATTTGAGATATCCCCCAAAAAATATATCTGCTGATGCCACTTTCCAACCCTAAAACTCCCTGTTATGGACACCATCGTATTCTGGGGAACTTTACCTCCCTCTACCCTCAGTATGTGTGAGTGTTTGTGTGTCCTGGTGTGAGTCTGCACTACAACTCTCAGGTTGCCCTGCACTTGTCACTGCATGCCTCCACAACTTGGAGATCAGAGCTGGGGTAAGCCTGCCACTCGACGATGTGGCGCAACCACTACGTATTGACGAGCCAGAACTAGAACTACCCAGAGAGAGAAATATGAATGCAGCTGGTGTTACATTGATGGAGCATAATATTGGCCTGTTTGCTGAATAAAACAGTTTTCCATCTGTATGATCCATAGTGTTGGGAAGTTTGACTCTTTTTACTGACTCAGATCTTTTACTCTTGAACAGTAAATTGAGCAAATATTTTTTTGCCATTTCGTTCATTTTTACAGCAGGTGGCGCTGTAGTCCTCTTGTGGGCATTGTAAAAAAAGCAGCGATTTTGAAACACTAAAGGCAACATGGTTTGCTTCAGCTGACAAAGTTTAATACACAAAATGCCACAAGCAATTCAAACCACCTAGGAAAGCAAATACACACCACAATAAAGTGACTTGTGTCCTAAATCCTCCTTGCCATTGTTGTTTAACAGCGCCACGGTGACTAGGTAGCTGTCACGTGACAAATGAACAAGAGACCGATCTGAGACCTGAGCTGTGAACGAATGAACATAAACGATGAACGAGAATGAAACCATTCAGCCCGAGTTGCGTGTCACAAATGAATGATCTGATGAACGAGAACGAAAAAGACCCATTCAGCCCACGCTGCCCGTCACGTGACAAATGAACAATGAACAGAACGAAAACAAACTGCTTCTTACACAACTCATTTTGATAATTAGTGAGACAATTAAGACAAAAAATGTTGTATGGTACATTTATTGTGTCCAAAATATGACATTATTGTTAATATTATATTTGTTGTTATATATTTTTCTATTTTTTGGCAGAGTGTAACACATAATCAACATGATGTACTTTCCAAAAGTATTTATTTACAAATACACTTTACATTATATGCACACAATAACACTATACACATCTACAAGAACTGACAACCACTAATTAATTATGATTTCATGAATAAATAATATATGTCGGGTGAACTTTGGATATAAGACATCATTCATTTCCTTGTTCGTTTCTTAGTCCACGGTCCCATAGCTGAGCTACAGCTGTCACGGGACAAATGAACGAAAGAACGTTCCGTAACAATCCGTATGAACCACACAGCCTGAGCAGCCTGGCTGTCATGTGACAAAAGAATGATGACCTGGATGTGAATCATGTACCAGAAAGTTTCTTTTTATTTGGAATACGAAGACATGGTCATTATTTGTGGCAAGTCCAGGGATCCTGCGGATCCTTAAAAAGTCTTAAAAGGCATTGAATTCATTAATTTAAAAATAAGGCCTTCATTGGGATTAAAACGTCTTAAACTGATCTTCAAAAGTCATAAAAATGCTAACACTTGGTGAGTATGATCATACGATAACATTTATTTTAAAAAAATATATATAATTTGCTGAATCGCAGTAACATCACGTAATCATGAGAGCGGACCCACATGGGAAAGTGCAAGTGTAACAAAAATTGGCTGTCCAACAAAAAATTTTCTGGATGGCTGAAACCGATACCAGGCAATTTATATGAGGCATGGTGTATTTTGTGCAAGAAATGTTTCAACCACAGCACGATGGGAATCAAGGCAGTGGAATCCCACATGCACAGCATGAAACACAAAGCCTCAAACTCAAGCTGTCAACAAACACCAGGTATTTCCCAGTTCTGTTCTGCTCTCGTCTCTACTGTGCCTCCGCCCACATCTCCGATAAACCGGGACAGCAGCACCAAATCCCCGGACAATGTTCAGGTGCACACCTACTCTGAAAGCTGAGGTACTGTGGTGTCTGAGCACCGTGACACCAGACCAATCATAAAAATCAAACGAGGGAGTCAGAGACTTCACCTATTCCGTATAATGTTCCCAGACTCTGACACTGCCCGCCTGTTTGCAAACGGTTCCGACTAGACGGCCTACATCAGCAAGTTTGGATTAGCCCTGTACACTTCAGTGCAGCTTGTTTCAGAGACTAACAAGGACGCATTTGTCTTAATGTTCAATGATAGCCTCAATCAAAGCATGAAAACAAAACAACTGGATCAGCATGTCCGCTACTGGTGCAAAGATCACATCCAGTCCAGATATGTGGGATGACAGTTCATAGGACATGGAACCGCCCAGGATTTAATGCGCCATTTCAAAGTAAGCACACATAGATCATTATCATACCTGCCATCATTTGAGCATTAAAGTAGGGGGTGGAGTGTGTTATAAAAGTCATAAATTTAATTTGCCTTAAGCTGTAGGGACCCTGCAGTTCTCTAAGGCCACTTTTTGAGTTGCTTGTGCTCATCTTTATCCATCTGTCTTTTCTTCTTCCATTTTCTTGCCTTCTCCTTTGACAGATGACATGTAAATGGAATGGAAATTTAATTTATGGAGAAATATGAATTAAAGTGTATTCCTGAAGGCAGACTATATATATGTATAACATGTTTTATAGACCATAGGCAATTTCTCTATTGTAGACATGTGTATAAATATATATTTATGGAAATGAGAAGTGTTACTTAAAAATAATTTCCACTGCTTTATAGGCATCTGTATTTATCACTTCTTTTCCTAAGTATCACTAGCCTATTGTTGTCACAGTTTGTCATTATGAATGTTTTATTACCAGCTACTCTGATGTGACCTGCAGAGTCTAAGGCAAGTTTTTCATACGGGGTGAGATCTTCATTTGGAGGGATAGCCCCTGCTCCCGAGTTCCCATATTTAGTTTGGAGTTCCTGATTCTGCAAATATAAATACATGTAATGGACAGATACATTTAGTGGCATGTACACTGCATTATTTTATGTAAAGTTACTTGTATTAACAGGAAATCCATTGTTCAACTCACTTTGAAATTGATTATCATTTCATGAATATACCTTTATCTTTGTGTTTGTAGATAAAATATCTAAACTTCTCCACACACTCAAGTGTAGCGCGACCGTAGGGGGAGACTGTATTTACACAGTCTGAATGGAGATAAAAATATGTTATCATCCAATTTGCCACAAGTTATATATAAATGAATAAACAGGAATTTAAAAAGTCCTAGAGGGCGAGAGGTGAGTCATATAAAACATAACCTTGCAGGCGGTTCAGACATTTTTTCTTCTTTTTCCTGAGATCTCCTCAGCTACGTTTAATTCTAAAAGATGCTACATTGTGTGTACAAAACAAGAGTGGCCTACTTAGCAAATATATTTAGAAAGTGAACATGTACACACCTGCCAACTGTTGCTGCGTGGCTTGATGCTGTTGATTGCTGCCACCCAGCCCTGAATGAGCTGCTGTGAGGTCACCTCGCCTTTCCATGGCAGCATTTAAAGGGCCTTTGATTTCTCCTGGCTGCCTCCTCGGTCACCTAGCCCCCATTGCAGGTTTATTTGAAAAAATTATGACAAAATGGTGTACATTATTTAAAGTGTTTTCCAGTACTTTGCAATTGCTGATTTCATTATATTATACTTAAACTATAAAGTTCCCCTTAAAGCCTATATTTAATACTAAGGGGAAGGGAGTGGAAGAAGAAAAAAAAAATTGATAATTCCACTTCTCACATTTACCCATGTGGGTCTTGTACAAATATGCATGGCAATGTCTCTGGCAATGTCACAGGGGTGGTTACGATCCAAATGCAACACACACAGAAATGAGGAATCTGTTCTGAATGTATTTATTTTAACCCACAGTACAAGGGAGTAGAAGATGGTTCCAGCGTAGCAGGCAGACAGGGGAGACAGGAGAAGAAGCATGGACCAGGATGGAGAAGTCAGAGGGAGAAAAAGACCAGGGTAACAGGCAGGCAGGTTTACCAGGGAGGGAAGACAGAGCGACGTGGTCCAAGGTCACGCAACGGTCCAAAACAGGAAGGAGCAAAAAGTAACAGAGCTGGAGTGTCTGGCAGGTACTGAGCTCCAGTCTGGCAGAGAAGTGAATATATATATATATATATATATATATACTGTCAGCCCGATCAGCAGCAGCTGTGATAACAGGTGAACAGAGTTGGCTGATGAGGTGGGTGTGGCTGAGGGAGGGCGGGACCGGAGAGGTGGAAGGGGATAGGCTGAAAGGAGAGGCTAGGAGCAGAGAGTCGCAGGTCAAAACAGTGATCGTAATGAGGTGACAGGATCAGGAAGAAAATGGCTGGGAACCAAACTGTGTCAGACAAATCAAACTGGGTAATGTGCAGCCTCGCTCTAAATGACGTTGATGTTTAACAAACAGGAATAAGTAGAAAAAATATTGACAAATTGTCCCACAAATGTGTCATAGTTACATTGAACATTTTCGATGCTTTCACCTGGATGACTGATGATTATTGATTTTCACAGCAATGTAGCGGTTTATTTATTGTATAATTACATGCATGACTGAACACAGGCCCCATTTCTGGTGGGCAAAAAAAATGTTTTCCTCTAAAAGATTTAAGGGTTCAAATTGGATGAAAAGTCTTAAACTGATGCAAAATGTGAATTTTGGGTTTTCTCTGCTGCGATCCTCAGATTAACCCTTTATTTCCTCCTGTTTGCACTGGGGCAGTGGGCGTATGCCTCCTTATTCAAGTTATGATTTGTCCCTGTCGCTTTGTACCTGTTGACATTTTTAAAGACAGTTGCACGTTGCACTCTTCTTTATTTTTCTTCTCCTGCTCTTTGAGCTCAAATTTGACCCCCTGAACGTTCACAAAAAGTCACCAAATTTTGCACAAAATTCAGAAGTGTGAAAAAAAATTCCGCCCGGTTGTATGATCCAGCATCTCCTTTAAAGTTAGTGTAAGGCCTGTATACATGTCATATACATGTCATTGCTAAATCTTAATACAAACTGCACCAAACTTTAAAGATGGCGCAAATGTAAGCATAACTGTAAAACGGTCGCCCTATTGTCTAACCATCTTCTTGCCATTTCCACTTTCTGACATGTTGGGGTGCAGTGCCGTGGGCATGAAGGTGGTCCTTTATCTTCTGTCTGTCACGAAAGTAAAACCTGAACAGCTTTGGCACTCAGCTGTAATGATGCAGTTCTCCATCTAAGCAGGTAAAAGAGCCAACACTGCATGAACCCTATTTGAACACATACATAATTAAAATGAGGTTTTTCTTCTGAAACGCTGCTGTTTGTTCGTCGGTGCAGAAGGAAACCCGCCGGCTCACCAACGCATCTGCCTTTTTCAGATTACCTCACTGACTCATCAAAAGCCCAGAATAGCTGCATCTCCTCTCAGTGGCGCTATAATGTTAATGTGCCTTGGACAGATTCTGCATTAAAATCATACAGTTATACTTGAGTGGCCTGCATCTGAAAAACCTCCACAACAATAAATTACATTATGATGCATTGCTCCATTGCAAATACCATATTTAATTAAGAGGTTTTATTTCACCAGTGGGATGCAAAATTAGCTTTTTTATGACATGTGGCTATACAATAATCATAAAACTGCCTGCATTTAATTCCAAGTAATAACATTGTGTGGCATGCTTGAGGAAATTGATGTTGAGAAATTGACATTTGCGAGTAAAGCATGAGAAATTATGTTGCGGATGCTTTTTGTTTTGCTGATGCTGGCTCTAGGTGAAAAAACGCTGGGTCATAAAGACAGGACACACTCTGCTTCGGTGGCAATACATCAAACCCAGGGCTGCTATGCAAGCACTCACTGTCGATTTAAATTGATCGATGGTAATGATCCTGTCATTTTTCTGATGACACGTGTCAGTCTGACCCCGACTTCCAACACTCAGTCTATACAGTTAAGTCCCGTGAGCTTTTTGGTCAAGTGCTGCTTTATGGCTGTAATGGCTGTCATTATCATCTCACTTAGAACATTATTATCCCATAACCTTCACATCAATGACTTTACACCTCTATCTAGATGTCAACACTCACTCACTCACCCTCTCCCTCATGCACTCACTCACTCACTCACTCACTGTCTGTCTACTGTATCGATCTATCTTGAGCTATAACGCTATACTTTTTTTTTTTTTTACAGTACATCGGGACATCCACAGCTGGGTGGAGCAAACCAAACTAATGCACCAAACACATGGTGCTTTACGAGAAACACCAGCTGCAGAGTTGAAAGCATCATGTACCATAATAGTAAAAGTCAATAGTTGAAGTCACTGCACAAATACCTTAAAGGGGTCATATTTTGTTAAACCCACTTTTAATTGTCTTTGGTTCATTTATTTGTGTATTTGGACCTCAATAGTTTAACAATTTTGAATTTGAACCCACCAGGTGCTGCAAAGCTATCTTTATATTCATTTTGGGCAAAAAATCAAGTGGATTTCTACAACCTGTTTTAATTCCTTCTTAATTTGTTATGTCTATAACTAGTTACGTCACCATATTTGCACATATAAGGTCAAGACTTATGATGAACATTTCTCCAAAAGTCCCTCACTAATGTTTGTCAGCAGCAGCGATTGTAGTCCATACTGAGAATATGTCCAAACTTTGAGCCAATTACCTAAAATGTTCAGTTGTTGGTTAAACAGAGCAGCACAGTCAACAACCTGGAGGGGGCCTGGCATGAAGTGACGCAGGTGCATATAAAGGGCCAGGGGTCAAAATGACCTTTCTGGCATCATTACTCAGAAATAAGGTCAAAGATGGACCTGTGGAGTTGAATTAATGAAGACTTCAGACCCAAGCAGAGTATTTACAGTCTATTTAAACCACAGGGAAATGTTATAAAATGCATAATTCTGTTTACAAAAGGCAAAATATCACTCCTTTAAAGATGTCCCACCACTGATAGCCACTAGATGATGCACCACAAAGCCCTGGCTTCCATAGATTTATATTACAGTATAGTCTTATTCAGTTTACTTGGCCCTCTACGAAGTCATCTGGTCCATCTTTAAAGAAAAAAAAAAAAAAAATAGAAGCTTTGGCATCTGTTGTGTAAAGGTTTGATTGACTGGCCTGAATGTTAGCTTCCTCACCTCCTAAACTGGACTTTTGAATAGTTTTTTCCTGGCGTTGGCGTTGTTTTTCCTGATGGGCCATTCCGCTGCAGCCATAGCTAAAATGTTTGCATTGACACATATTGACCTTCTGTATAAATGTGATTTATTTGCCAATTTTTGTCTTTGAAACTTTAACTGAACAGCAGTTAGAAGTATTTTAAGTACTTCTAAGTATTCTTCAGTCAATCTGGAATAATCGTGAACATACTTGATTGTGATTGGCTCAATCAGCTTTCTGTGGCATATTAATGTATGATTGTTTAAATGCAGTGTAGACATTCCTGTAAGTTAAATCTTACCTATTTGTGTTGGTGTCTAAACCACTTTTTCATTTTATTAAATACAGATTCTATGCATTTGGACCATTTGGTTTTTCTTTCACTCTGCACATCTACTAATATGTCGTCTCTTTTTCATCTCCCTGTGCTTTGTATTTCTTTATAGATAACCATACAGTTGTTAACACGTATTAGCATATAATTAATTCAGCTCATTAACTTATTGTCTCTTGTGTTTTGGGAATGGTAGCTCCATGGCTCAGTGGGATCCAGAACAGGACCAGTTCTGTTGGCCTGACCAAACACTGGCTGCATTTCACATTCACCACAATTTATTATAACCCTTCAGATAAAACAAAGTCCAAAAGTAGGTGCCATATACCTATGAATCAGTAGATTAAGGGTTAAACCTTCCAAAAGCGCTGGTGATTAAATAGTTTGTACTGTATCTGTCTGTTGGTTAATGAGAACCTCCTGCGTTTACTGTAGAAGCTGTTGTGTCCTCGGCCTTAGACGTATTCTGCTGCTGTTTTCGTTGTATTTTCAGAGTTCGTATCATTGCATGTTGTAGCTCAGAGCAGGTTGAGTTTTCTTGGTAACACCTCTGGGTGCAGTATTATTGTGATTTTCTCTGGTGAGTCTTGCTGCTTTTCATGATTTATGAGTATTACTGTGTGTGTGGTTTGTAGGTGATGTGCGGATGCCTTAATCAATTTTATTTTCAATTTTCCTCAAAGATGAGGGTACCACATCTATTCATTTGTACTCTGGGTAATTATTTCCATTTTCTCTACAGATGTATAAGGTGTTAATTGAAATGATGGTTGTGTATTATGACATTAATTCAAATGTTATGACACCTGTGTGGTTTTCAATACACCAGCCTTATCCACGTCTATTGTTAATACAATACTGAGATGGAACTTTAATTGCCAGTAAAGCTGCACAAATACATATCCTGAAAAAGATAAAAACTCCCAATAAAACAGCTGTGTTTCCTCACTTGTTTGTAAAACACATTTCCAAAGTAAATTATCTTTAATATTAGCATACAGCATAGCACTCATTACACATGAAGTATTTTCAGAGCTCTTCTTTTACTATGCATCTTGTGTGTGTGTTTAGACAGTTTGGTGTGCGTTGTGCATCCTACTCATATCTTACAGCTACACTGATTGTATCACAGCCAGCCTGACTTTTTCAACTTTCTGGCAACTCAGCTTCAGATATGGCAGATTTGCATTAATTAGAAAGGCTCTTTGAGTAGTAAGAATATGCTGCAGGATGAATACGATAAAAGAAATTCAGAGACATGCTATAAATATTAAACGATAATTTTCACAACTTTATAAGAAAAAAAAAGGAGAGATGACACTTGAGTCATTGAGTCTTGCATCCATTCTTATGTTTGTGACAATAGCTCCATCAAAAAAAAAAAAAGGCTAATAGTAGTTTCAAAGTGTACAGATGCATAACCATGATGATGGCATTCCAGAGTGGTTTGGATCATTTTAACTATGCATGTGCCTGCTGGCCCAGAGAAAAAGTACAGTACTCAGAGTACAGTACCCATGATGCAGTACACACAGTACAGTACCCAAAATACAGTAGCCGGACTGCAGTACCCGCGGGACCATACCCTGAGTAGAATGAACCAGCTTCCTTTATCACATGCTCTGTAACTCTGTCCTAGTCTATTTGGTTCCTCCTGCTCCTCTAATCTCACAAGCATCACTGTGGAAAATATCAAATAGTCTCTAAAATGTCTTGCAATTATATTAACCATATGTTTCTTTGCCACATGGAGATGCTTTAGTGGCCCATACAAGCCATTTCATCATTTTATGCCATCACAAATGTGTGCAGTTGTGTCAGAAGTGGTTTATGATTTTCAGTGATATGACCAAAAGGATGTTTGATTTGGTAACCAGTAAAGTTCCTGCTTTGTCCAGCTCACAAAGAACTGAGCGAATGAAAATTTTAAAGACACAATTCCTTTGGCATCTGTTACTGATGCTGAAGCATAAACATGGTTAAAGTGTGGAATTAATGAGATAATAACCTGATAATAGTGACATGATGGACATTAACTAGTTGGAATAATTTTGGTAAACACATTCCTCTTCTTATTCCTATTTCTGCACATCAGTAATTACCTCTGAGGTGGTTTAATGATTACATACCAAGTCCAAGTTACACTTAATATATCAACAATAAATCACATTTTCACAATCATTTCATGAAAAGTTTTAAACATACTTTATTCCAAATTTATGACAAACAATGTAGTTCAAACATCTCAGGTGACAATGCTCCAGTTCTACCTGTCTAATATTATTATTACCTTTATTACCTTTCACATTACTTATATGTTTAAAATGTAGTTAGATTTGTATGTGCTGTCCAAACAGATGTCTAATATTTATTCTAACTACCCCTTACTACTCTGTGTTTTGGTACCTTAGTAACGTATTGCATATTTGATAATTATAAGTCTGATATTATTCAGATATACCCTTAATTAAAACTGTGAATATTGTTTTTGAAAATCCAATATTTAGTGTGATAAGCCCCAGGTTGAAATACTGGACAAACACCCGCTGAGTTGAACTGTGGAGACCAAACCAAGTTAAAAAAAAAAAAAGGGGAAATATACCAGAAATCATTATACCATTATTACTTGGTTCCTATTGAGCAAAAAGCTCACAGTAAATGATTACTCACTGCAGTTTTTACATTTAAATTATAGAGTATTTGTATTTTTCATGGTATGGTATTCCTCTCTGTCCGGTGCTGATGCAGGTACAGGTTGGACTCCAAATTCCCTCAGGACGATGGCGCTAAACTGTGTAATCGATGCATGTTTCACCTGAGTGATTCTGTACAAATAACCTTGGTGATTGTGGAGTCCCCCCATTTTATGGGGCCATTTTCTGTGGTGGGTTAATTCTGTTTCCTCCAGAAGGGTTTCTGAGTGTGGGATTGGCTAATATTTCTCTTTGTGACAGATTGTTTTTTTTTTTTGGTTGGTTTTTTTTGTGATTATTTCTAATCTTCAAATGGATCCTGTCTCTGTTGGCATCATCTGTTCACACTGCCACCCTCCCCTTTGGGTGTTTTTTTATGCATCAAGTCTTTACTTTCATAGAACAAGGTGAACTTGTTTGGACGCTGTAAAAGTCAGACTGGAACACACCAGTATTTGTGCTATAAAAGTCAGCTGCTCCTCCAGAATTCTGCTTGACTCATAAACCTTCATATTCTGACAGTCTGTGCTTCTCATTATGAGTGACTGGATTAAGGATAAAACTATAGCCAGTGATCAGCTGTTTGTCAAACAGCCATCAGTGAAATTATGACACCAGGGAATCCTACCATAATTATTTGGTTTACTGATTACAGTTTTTATGCAATAATTACCATAAAACTTAAGAAAATGAACATGTAATTTGAATTTTTAATGATAAGGGAAGCTTTTAGAAAGACAGCTTCGATACTGCACTAAAGACTGAGTTTATTTACAGCGCTAAATGTAAAATTGGAACAGTAACAAGGAGGAAAAGACAAGACAATTAAAAATAATCATGAGCACTGGGTTAAAAGATTTAAGATTCAAAGATTCTTTATTGTCAAGTCATCAGATGCACAGAAAATGGAGATAGTTTCTTACTTTGTTGAATGTCATACATTGGGAAAAAAAGAGGTAAAAAATAGAATAACAATAAATAAGTGATATATATATATATATATATATATATATATATGTATGTATATGTCAATCTATTTACATTAGCAGATATAGTGCAATTCAGTAATGGTTATGAGGTGAGGAAGCGCATAATGGAACCAGACAGCAACAGATTTGTCAACAGTAGCAGATAGGGCAATAGTGCAATGTTGATAATAAAGTGCAAAAGACAGTCAGCAGCTAATGTGAGAAAATCACAAGATGTAAGTATACAATGTCTTAAGTGCAAAAACGGTTGAGGTACTTAGAGTCTGTGTCGGTGTAGGGGTGGGTTGCAGTCC
>JAPTYQ010000017.1:4320166-4330673 GCA_029814465.1 Ostorhinchus cyanosoma | reverse complement strand
GCACTGCTGAATCAGAACTGAATCAAGTGCTGCAACCGTCCGATGAATGAGCTGTAAATCATAAGGGGAGTTCACACTGCAAAAGATAAGTACAGTACCAGCCACTGCCATGAGGTGATAGCAGACAAAAAGGCAAACACTGGCCGAAACAGACATTCAGTCAATACATGAGTGCAGTAAATCACATGCCAAACAAAACTAAATAAATGGTAAATGGGCTGAGCTTATATAACACATTTTATGCACCTTCATGGTGCCCAAAGCGCTTTACAGTTCCTCACATTCACCCATTTCTGCACACATTCATACACCAGTAGGTGGCTGCTGCCATGCAAGGCACTGCTAGACTGTACTGGGAGCAATTCAGGGTTCAGTGTCTTGCCCACGGACACTTCGACATGTGGACAGTCGGAGCCAGGATTCGAACCACCGAACTTTTGGATGACCTGCTCAACCAACTGAGCCGCACCGACCCCAAATAGACAAAGAAATAACAACAATATGAAAGTTGTGTAGATGCAGGCCAGCAGAGGGTTTATTCAGATGCCTTTGGAGGCGATGCAATACCACTGATGGCCACTAGATGCTGATCCAAAAAGCCCTGGCAACCATAAGCACCTTTTACTCAGAGATCCCCGAAAAAAGGTGAGATGGTGATTTTTCACCTTTTTGCCACCAATTTACAGACTGGCTGGACTTTCACACCGCCGACATGTGTTCCAGAATGAAAGGGGTGGTGACACTTTGCAGCGTATGGTGCAGGGCTTAATTTGAGCCGAATCCAGCTGGATCAGGATCTGGCACCTCCAATGTCGCATCTAAAACCTGTTTCATTGAATCCAGCACCTCTATGAAAAAATGAATAATGTAAGTATTATTTGTCTTATTAATCTTTATTCCCTATTGAAGTCACACAAAAATCTTGGGTTCAGATGCATTTTAAGGTAAATTTTAAGGGAAACATGGGAGGGAAGGAACAGTTTAAAATGCTTAATGTAAAAGAGCTTAACGTAGCTTAATGTCCGAAAACTGCTGTCAATTATCGCCAAATTTCATGTGGACATCTGTAGTCATGCCCGCTTTCACCTCTCCTAAAATCAAAATGAAAATCCCACTTTTATGGATGCATTTCAGACTGATCCTGTAACCTCAACCCCCATTTTGAGTCGCTGGATCCCCCCCCCGCATTCCGGCACCTCCCACTTTACAAATGAAGCACTGGTATGGTGTGACATATAATTTGTGTCGGAAATATCCTGAGCATAGCGGTGTTGGCACGGATTGAGTCCTTCACACCCGAAGTGACAACAGCTCGCAGATTTCGGCATCTCCCCCAGCTCAACATCTTCCTGGTCATGTGGATATGTTTGCCCCCCCCAGGGGTCGCACAGGCAATATGTCATCAAAACGTCACATCTTGGTTGCAGAACGAGAGGTGTTCCTTTTACATAACGTTCTGGAACTTTATCAAAGCTCTGTTACTACCTCCAAAGGTGTTACAGAGCCATGACAGAGGTGGGACGAAATG
The DNA here is from genome assembly GCA_029814465.1 of Ostorhinchus cyanosoma. Taxonomy (NCBI): domain Eukaryota; kingdom Metazoa; phylum Chordata; class Actinopteri; order Kurtiformes; family Apogonidae; genus Ostorhinchus; species Ostorhinchus cyanosoma. Next base: position 4,329,145 of record JAPTYQ010000017.1, on the reverse strand, counting down.
ATCCACCATTTTGTTTACACAGACGTCGTTCCAGAGTAAAGGTGACGGAAGCACTGTGTGAAAGGGACTACAGACTTACTTCAGATTTCTCAAAGATTGTCAGAATTCTTTCTTTTTTTACCCAAGAAGGCATTCTAGTCTCAGTCATTTTATTTGTAAAGTTTATCTTTAAAGTATTCCTGTTTAGAAGATTTTAGCTCTAATAGAAACTTTGATTACTGCTGTGTCGGATTTGATTGATAGGTATGTTTTGTTGACAGCTTGCAGATCTGGCAAAAGAGAGAGTTTCTGTTTATTCACTTCATAGTTGTAGTTACGTAACACTACCGAGGCTATTGACTATTTTATGCAAGTGTTTGGGGAAATGTATGGTTCTATGTTGTTTGGATAACATTTACTGTAGCTCTGAGACCTTTGTGAGGCTACAAACATTCGCTAAACTATATTAAGTAAACGGCAAAGCTCACTTTTTTGTTAATAGCAAAACCAGCTGCTTGGATGAAAAAGCGAGTAAGTGCAGGATGTTCAGAAGGGTCATGTAACTTTATAGTACTCTGGAAACTTAATAATGTATCAGGCAGCAGAATGTCTGATTGATTGTGTAGCAAAGCGGGAGGTTCTCCCACTGTTTCTCCAGGGGCTGAAGCCGGGGGGGAAACTTCCCAACAACACCTGCAACTCTGCCCTGAGCTCAGCAGCCAATGCAGAGTGCACTCATCAGTTGTTTTTCCTTTGGCATCAAACAGGAAGCTCTGCAGCATTTCTAAAGGCCATGGAGGATGTTGGGTTTGATGCCGGTTCTCCTCTGGTGAACTTCTACCTTTTTTTTGCTGTGTTGTAACATACTATAAAAACAAATGGTACTACACCTTCAAAATAAGAGTCTACTATTTTAGATGAGATTTAACAGATGCAATTTATGATACAGCATCGTTTTGTCAAAATGTTAAAGTAAATAATTTATGGTCCAAGTCTTCAGTTCTTGAGTCTGGAGGTTCAACAGCTTTGGTGGTGACACAAACGTTTTCATAAGCTTTTCTGCATCAGTTTTAGATTTCTGTTGCAGGTGTTTTTGTGGTATTTTGAAAAACAATTATATATTTTATATATATATTTTAGAAGTTTTTTTAGTTTTTAATAGCAAATCACATTCATGCAACGAGTCATTTTGTCTCATGGCCAAAACATTTTAGCGTGACTGTATAATTAGTAGTAGCAGTTTGATGCACATTAAATACATATTGCTAGAGTTATGTTTGGTAACCTGGTCCCAGCCTTTATTGTTGCGTCCACATAGCCACAAATGTGGCACCTACAGAACTCACATTTATAGACAATACTACAGATGATTTAAAAAAAAAAAAAAAAAAAAAGAAGAAAGAAAGAAAGACATCCTTCGAGTGCGCAAGATCGCTAGCAAAACAAACCAATAATACAACATATAGAAATTACTTCCAGGTCTAGTAAATGTGCTGTTAAAATCAGGAGTGGGTTTAAGCCTCTGGACTACAGTATTTTTTCCCTTTATCATTCATTCATTCAAGGTGATGAAAAGCATACAGTCCCCCATTGTATTTTTGAAGTGACTTGAAGACGGATTACAGCGCTGCTCTTATCAGTCCTGAAAGCCAAAGCATTCTTGATGTCAGAGCAACTTTGACAAATGAGTGTGAGGCGTTCTCTTCCAGCCTGTTTGTCATCACGCTGTGACAAGCGCTGCACAGATCTGAATAAACCGATCTACCTTTGCCTTGGCCGCTGATAGGCAGCACTGCTGCATGATACGCTTACACTTTGGAAATGTGCAATGAAAAATAGAGCCGACCAAGACACGCTGCATCCTTTACCATTCCATTAGGGTTGGAATAATGAAGTACTTCATTAAAGTATTTGTTTTTCTGAATTTCTCACAACATTTTAATTTTACTTTCCCCCAAACATGTACTTTCTGTTCTCGATATTTGCAAAACAGGCTCCATGGGTGGATTAAATTGATGGGAGTTACTGTTACCTTTACTTTACGATATCCTCCTGAGACCCAGGAAGGTAAAAGTTTTGGCTTTTTTTTACATTAAATAATTGCCTTGATCAGAAACAACATGATGCAACAGTTTCCCGGATACTTTTTTTTTTTTAAACAAGGAAAATCCTTTGCAGGGAACAGTTGTTCTGTTTTTTGTTTTTTGTTTTTTTAAGTCAAGCTGTGAAAGTCTTGTTCACCAAAGAGGGTAAAAATACATTCCTGGGTCTCAGGCCTAAACACTGAAGGAGTGCTAGATCATCTTATTTTGCTTGGTCAATCCATTATTGATCATCATGACAACTTTTACAAAATGAAAATAGCTTAAATGATGTAACAAAACAGAAACAATGAAAGAGATGTAAGGCATAAAATATCTCGCAAGTTGAAATCAGTGTGAAAGATGCAATACAAACCCCCCCCCAAAAAAACAAGGAGAAACAAAAATATGCAACAAAACAATGATGTCAAACATTAAAGATGACATGGAAAAATGATGATAAAGAAACTATGATTGAACTGGTTTTGTATTAGTGTTTTTAGAGGGAAGCACATCTATGGGAAGCAGCGCCATCAACTGGCCATGAGTGGGATTACAACTTTAATAAGACACTTCCACACTGGTTTCATGTTGGAGTCAGGACCCTTTGACCAACTACGACAAATCACACACAAGATGAAAACATTATGGATCCAAAGATGTACAGTAAGCAGTCAAATGGTGTAACAGATCGAATACAGAAATGAGACACAGGACAAAAAGGACAAATGACAGTGAGACAAAAATAACAAGACAAGAAGACATGTAAGAATCATACAGACGGACATAAAGACATGAGGTGAAGACGTATGGTGGAGACTGTGTTGTGTTGCTGATACTGAAAACTGATGATCTGTTAGACTCAAGTGTATGCTCATTATTTGCTGTCTGGATTTGAGTTGATCTTGGGTACAGAATCATGTTCTTTTGCCACCTCGCCTACTTTCATGGCTGTGGATTCTCTCTGACATAATCGTTTTCACTTCACCACCACAGTCGTAAACACTTGAAAGAAAAAACTAACAATACAAAGTACTATAGCAGAAAAAACCTGGGGCCTGCATAGTCGCTTATATCAGATCCAATGAGTGTGAAGGGAGGTTTTCTTTGACAGAGCTACGATTCTAAGTCCTGTGGGAGCCATTGTGTGGAGTCCGACTGCAGGTACCGCCAAAGAAATCCTCTGATCCCTGAGAGCTTCCTGTAATGGTACTGTGGCCCTGAAGTGGGTCATTGGAAATGACATGCACAGATGTTCATGTGGCTCTGTTGCAGGAAGCCAATATAATAGGCTGCCATCAATGAACCTGTCGCACTGAGCATTCCTCCATCCCAGACTAGGCTGGACCACATACCCCCGGTGAACACAGGAAGCTCCCAAAAGCTCCATTACTCTTTAAGCTTCCCTCAAGAAGACACATGAGGGCTGAGGCACAAACGTGTTTGCCATCTTGCTGGCAGAGCATCTCTTTATGGACGTCCCATTAGCACAGGTAATAAAAGTCCAAGCCATTAGAAGGCCGAGGGGAGAATGGGAGGAGGTGGGGGGGTGGGGGTTACAGGGATGGCAGTGTTAGTCAAAACCCCCTCTGGTTCCTGTTTGATGGAAAGCTTTGTTTTAAGGGATTAGTGGAATTAAGAAACCAACATATGAGTCATATTCCATCAGCTCTTCAAACACTGATCCTGCTTTTGTTTAGAAAAGGAAGCATTTGTCTGTGTTTTCATATAATTGCCAAGTGAATTCAAACTGATAGAAGTAGAGCAATCAACTGCTACTGTGTTTTTTTTTGTTTTTGTGTCATGGATAAGACCAAGGACAACTAGACCTATTCAGTCACAAAATACTTGAACTGTTCTCAGATTTGACATCATATGGGAATATCCCACATTGTACTATTTAGAGACATCTAGATTGGAACTGAACTGAACATGTCCCTTCTTCTTCACCTATAGTGGCTGCAAATAATGTCCCTCATCAGAGTCAGTGTGTGTTTTGTCATATGTCATTTTGGGCTTTGGTTTGTTTTTTTGTTTTTTTAATATATATAAATAAAAGCAGTCAAACATAGCATATTTGATTCTTATGGCGTGTTTGGAATGCACATGAACATTGGATGCCCACCACAAAAACTACAAAAACGAAGTCGAAGTCTGTTCTGAACCACTGTAGAAAGAATCATCTTACACCATAGATCAGACGTGTCTAATTCATTTTAGTTCAGGGGCCAAATACAGCCCCATATGATCTTAAGTGGGCCGGACCAGTGAAATAATAACAGTGAAAAAAGTGAAATTACATTCTGAAAATGTTTACATCAACAAAGTTTCCTCAAAATCTGAATAACACGAACAAGCTGAAATGTCTTAAGAAAAATAAATGCAGTTTTAACAATATTCTGCCCCAGTTTATCATTTACACATGTACATTACAACTTACATTACAAATACACAAAACATTTATTAATGAGCAGAATAGTGTTAAAATGACACTTGCTTCCCTAAGACATTTCGGGTTGTTCAAATTTGTTTATTACATTTTTTTTTGTAAAAGGATAGTTTGTAAACGTAAACATTTTCACATAATTGTACTTTTTTTATTTTTATTTTTTATAATTGTACTTTTTTAGACAAAAAAAGAGATTTGCCATTTTCATTATTTATAGATTATTATGAGGTTATTTTTACCCACTTTAGATTGAATTGGTCTGTATATGGAACCTGGATTTAAACTATGTCGACTCCACTGATTTTCAATATCTACAATGTAATTTATGCCTTTCACAGATTCATCCCATGGGCTGGATTGGACCCTTTGATGGGCCACAGACCACATGTTTGACACCTGTGCTATAGATGCCCCACCAGGGCAAAAGCAAATCACCTGGGTATAACTTGGTAAATACTTTGGATACTTCTATCAGATAATTAGTGATTAATATGCTTCAGCTACAATAAGCTCTTTAAGAAATCTGAAGCCCCTCACTACATCATTTAGGGTCAAACAACCATCAGTTTGATAGAGGCGAAAAGGTTGGACTGTGTTTAATGGATAAAGGTCATGTGGTCTGATGAGCCCAGGTTCACCCTGTTCCAGAGTGATGGATTAAGTGATTACCCATCATGCCTATTTTCTGCAGTACAGGCCTGTGGGGTCAGTGTTATGATCTGGGGTTGGTTCAGTTGATCAGGTCTGTTTTCAGTAATGTTATGTGTCCAAAATGATGACAGCAAGAATTGTTATGACCTTGCATAAAATGAATGAAATGAGTAAAGGTGATTGTTAAGGTGGTCCAGTAAAGTATTAGTGCTGGGCCTTTTTATTCAGGCTGTGTATAAATGACAGATTCTACACACAGGAACAAAAACCCATTATTATTATCAGGTGGTTGTAGACTGAGGAAAACGTAACTTTTATTTATTATAATTAATTCATGCAGTTAAAACAACACTTACTAGTTCCATCAACCTTGTCTTACTTAGGATTTCAAAATGCATGTACAAACAGCTAATTTTACCCAGGTAACTGTTTCATTAAACATGCTGTACCCCACTTTAATGTTGAAATGACTGTTCTGTTTGTGTCATCTGAGCTTCTGTGGAAACATGGAGCGGCAATATCAGTGTGTGTTGAGGACTTGTTCCCTTTCTCGTCTTATTTAATTCAATTCTATTTTATTTTATTTTATTTGTAGAGCCCTATATCACAATAAGGTTTCCTCACAGGGCTTTACAGAATTAGTTGGATATGAAAACAGACAACAGTCAAATAAACAGTAGATGAAAGAAATGGATTAATGTCCAGGGCATCCCTTCCAAAAACCTTAATGGCTGATGATCAGTGATGACTTCCTGTAATTTGTCTGAAGATCTGAACCATCCAGTCAGTTTGATCTGACCCAAGACCAGCTCTTTTTGTCAAAGGTTCAGTTGTTATGTCCAGATTTTTCGCCTCGATCTGCCAATAGTTTCTTTTCCAGTGCTGTGGGTAGCCTTAACAACTCCAAATCACACACTTAACAAAGTATGATGTATGTTTTATTTTTGTGATTGTGATTGTGTTTAAATAATGCATTTTATATTCATGCACTTTGTCCAACTGAGTGTTGGTCAATCTATGGGGGCACCTGCCTTTTTATTACTCTTATTCATGTAATTAGTAATAAATAAATTAGCAATGTTACAAGAATATGGAATATAAAAGTATGACATCCTTTGCAAATGTGCACATTGTCAAAAACGATTATGTTACAACCTTAAAGAGGCAATATGATTGATGAACATGGATTCAAAACCATCCAATAGTCTTATGTAGTTTAATAATGTCACACACCTTGGCAGGTAATAATCCATGCAGCAATTACACGTTATCTCCCCTTGGAAAAGTAGTTTGGAAAAACAAATAATAAAAATTTAATGCAGGAGACGTGGTGATAAATTCACAAGGCAATACAAAGTAATGTGCACTAATCCTTGTTATCTCTGTATGGTATTGAATCTATGCCATAAATCTGATAAATCTTCACACATCACTTACAGGCTGTCACGATGTACACAATAATCCAAGATAAATACACCGCTGACAACCATCTTCAAAGCTCAGGTAATAATGGGAGCATATGTTTCACACTGGTGTCTCCACTGACACTAATGGGATGTAATTGCTCCTTCATAACAAAGAAATTGTATCTGGGCTTCAGTTTATTAAAACGAGGACTTTCAGGTGATTGCTCAGAGCTGTTTAGTTTCACCCTTTGTTGTATTTCTTATTCTTTTAGAAGAGGCATCCTCTGTTTTACATTACACAATGGCTGCTTTCTGGAATTAAGTGATTCCCTGAACAAGTCCAGACCCTCACAGGCGCCACCAGTACTTAAAGGCAATTGAAAAGGCGTAAGAGATAGGTTGAATCAATAGTCAGTTCTTTTTTTTTTTTTTTTCGCTGTCAGCTCCCATTGTTGATATCTTCAGAACGCACACAAAAGGCTGGCAGGCTGCGGCATAAAAATAGCTGGAACCCTCTATGGCAAGTGGAGCATCCTGGGAATAATTGAGAGAAGTGGCAGTGGAAGTGACACGCAGATTAAGCGATTAACGTCCTCTGGTTCGGTGCGTGGACTGGCGGCTTAAGGAGGATCGCTGCCTGCTGGATATAGTCAGTGTTAAACTGCAGCTCCAGCCTGTTCAAACTCTAGAATAAGGCTGTGTTTTCTTAAAACACTAGTGTGGGCATCTGGGATCGGGGTGAACGTGAGGCTCAGCCGCTGATGCAATGCCTATCCTTTTTGTTTTTTTTCCCTGCCCTGAATGCAGCATACTCAATTTGACGCCAATCGATGGGATTCTGAAGCAAGTCTGAGTCTCGACTGGGGTTTCTTGGCATGTATGAGTATACTTGTGTGCATAGATGTGTGATTATTTGGAGAAAAAAAAATGTGAACATTGCTTTAGGGGAGGTTCAAAAGTGCATTTGATCAGAGGAGACTTTGGATACGAGTATGAGCAGAGGATGATGGGTAGATTCAGCCTCTTCCTATGCTTGAATTTAACGTTGAACCAATGAAGATTTTCATACACGCTTATGACTCTAATGTCAGGGGGTCAGTTTTACACACCAAGGAGGAAGACAAAGAGTTTACACTAAAACTACACTTTATTTCAGACAGATTCAGTTCATTGTGTTGCTTTTACAGCTTAATCCTTTACTGTTTCATCCTCACTGCTTTCATTAGTCTTACTGAGATAATTATTCACATGATTTGATAAAATGATTACAAATGTGTTGCTAAGTACAATGGAGGCTAAGGGGAAAATAATCATCTTGATGCCCCCCAATTACTCACAATTTTGATGAATATAATGGGCTTTATTTTAACGGCTTACAAAATGGAAATGGTTAGAGATATCATTACTATTGAGCATTGATAGGAAGTCTTTTTGCACTTTCATTTAATTGGCTGAGTTACCCTCCAGTGAAAGTACCACCCACTTCTATTAGGAGATTGATCTCTTACATCAAGACCATAGGACTCTAACATTGTAGCAGAACCTGACAACCTCACAAATTCAACTTGCTATTGATTCTTGATAAAACATGCGGGTGAGATGCAGGGCTACTGGTCCTATTTTTAAACACTATTGTGAAGTAAAGTGTGTTGGGCCCCTGGGACCTCATCATATCCTGCAGCCCCGAGCAGATGGACGCCTTCCCCTGTGCAAAACATTAGCTTTACTGACTTAAGAATGCAATATTAAGACATTGTTTTAACACTGTTACTATTCCTATACTTAGAGTAGCTGACTAGTTTAATAACACTGAAAAGAAAAATAAAACGATTATGACTTTGAAGAAATTTTTTTCTAAATTGAAATTATGAAATAACTGAAGTTGTATTTATTTATTTGGCATAAATCTAGTGGCAGTTTGCCTGGCCAAATCATTTTCAGTAAGGTACTCTACCCAACAGGCATTAGGTGAAATATATAATGTGTATTTTATAGGTTTGTGCGGTTCATCTGCTCGTCTACAGCAGCAACAGTGAACAACCTCGTGGAAACACAAAAAAGCATTAATCTCATGTGATGAACCTTCAAATGATTTTTTTCATCTTCTTTAAAGGGTTGCGACCCAAGATTGATCATGGAGGCGTTTTATTGTTTTTAATTGTTGAAATATACATTTGTATGTGAATTTGTTTTCACAGTCAAAACAAAGACGCTTGTCCTCTGAAAAAGTCATTCAAAAGAAAACAAAACCATGTAAATAATGTTACAACATGAAAAGCATGTTAAAATGAAAACTCTATTAAAGAAACAACAAGACAAATGTTTAGGATGAAACACAAAAGGATGAAAACACCTTAAAGGATACATCACAATGGAAGAAATGTAAAAAAAAAAAAAAAAAAAAAAAAAATGG
>JAPTYQ010000017.1:4246960-4257075 GCA_029814465.1 Ostorhinchus cyanosoma | reverse complement strand
ATCCTGAAAAGAATCAAGACTTTCCTCAGAAATGCAATGTCACAATATCGTCTAAACCAAGGGTGCCTACACTTTGGTGGCTTGTGAGCTACTTTTAAAATGACCAAGACAAAATGATATACGTCAATTATACATTAATATATATGTTTGGATAGATCAGTAGGTAATATCTCTGATGCTTCCATTAGTGGTTGGATAGCTCAGTGGGTAACGCTGATGACTATGATGTGGGACATGGTGGTTCAAATCCTGGCAGGGGTAAGTAAGTAAAATGTATTTATATAGCACTTACCACAGAGAAACCACACAAAATACTTTACAGATAAAAGGATACAAGACAACAACACAAAAAAAGCCAAATGCTTTACAGATAAAGACATAAGACATCAGCACACAAATAGAATACAAAATGCAAAAATATAAAATTCTAAAATACCTGATAAAATCAAGGAATACCCATAAAAATAATAGAATAAAGGTGCGTCTTAAGGAACAGTGACAACAATATCATTTAGCCCATAGGCTAACTTCCTGGCTACCATTAGTGGAAAAGACCACGGACATGCCTGACTTTAACAATACAGTAATGGAAAAATGTGCATGTTTGACGGATAGACGGGTGAAATTTACATATAAAAAAAGAAATGACTGAAAACACATGTTGTAAATTTAAATTCATATTTTAAAGCATGTGCTTTAGAGTATCCTCGTGGTGATATGTGGTTATAGTGGATACGAAAACCGACTTGCATACTGCATCCCACCAAAAAATAGTTTAACTAGCTGCCACTGGTAATGGTATCAGTAACATTTACATGCACAATAATATCCCTGTGTTTTTAACTAATTCTGAAAAATACAGTATTCTGAATCAGCTCTTTACATAATCAACGAAAATGCCTTACTTTAATATTCCTGTTTACATGCAGTCATTCACACCCCATTAAAAACAATATTTTGTCGCTGTTTTCAATTGTGTGAACACTTGTTTGTGTTCCTTTAAACATCTTATGGAAAAGGCTGACTTTTTCATATTTTCTCATATCCATAAATCTGTTGATGTTCTCTGTCTGGAGGAGAGAAGGAGCACAGGTGGTGACCAGGGTGGGTACCAGAGTCCTGCACGGGGTCAGTACCAGCGTCCTGCACGGGGTCAGTACCAGCGTCCTGCACAGGGTCAGTACCAGAGTCCTGCACAGGGTCAGTACCAGCGTCCTGCACAGGGTCAGTACCAGAGTCCTGTACGGGGTCAGTACCAGAGTCCTGCACGGGGTCAGTACCAGCGTCCTGCACAGGGTCAGTACCAGCGTCCTGTACAGGGTCAGTACCAGAGTCCTGCACCTGTACCTACAAAGCTGAGTACCACAACCCAACCCATGATTAAACACATTATTTACACAGTAACTCAATTTTAAGGACTTTATTTTTGGCTAAAATGCACAGCATCAATAAATCTCTAATACTGTGTGTGCTGCTCAACGCCGTCTTTGGCCAGATGTAAACAGAGGGGAAGCTCACTTCAAAATAAAACCAACCGGCTGTGGATCAACACGCTCAAATTAGATAATCATCATCATTAAATGTCCTGCAAATTATTTTCATCCATTAATCTTCCTTTATTTCTTCACTTCCTTTCCCGCTGCCTGCATTTCATTTCATTTTACCAGTTCCCGTATCCATGAAATATTCTTACATTTTCTTTTTTTCATCCCCACATGTTTTTGGGGGTTACTTGTTGGGTACTCTGGTCCCTACCATTCACTGTGGAATTAGAAAACAGACACTTTCATGATTTTGCTTGGTTCAATAAGTATTGTTTCATTCACAGCAAAAAAAAGCAGTTTTACTTTTTACTTTTCTACTTTATTGCAATTGAGAAGTTGTGCTCTTTTATTTTTACTTAAGTAAAGGAGTTGAATCAGTACTTCTACTTTTCCGAGAGTATTTTTTCACACAAGTAGCTGTACTTCTATTTAAGTACAGAATGTGAGTACTTTTGCCTCCTCTGAATCATACAAGCACATCCCACATAACTTAAACCTGAAAGGGCTCTGATCAGAAAACAGTGTCATTTGGAATCTCCAGGTGGAACATGAGGTTTACATGACACCGGTCAAATTCAGAATGTTGTGAAATTTGGAAAATAATAGTCACTCTGTTACACTTCAGATATTTATTTTTTTTTAATGTATATTTTGGTTTCCATATCAACACAGTGGATACTGAGGTCTATTAACCTTTGCAGAATAACATATTGCCTGTAAAATAAAATAAAGACTTGTTTCACATGTACAATAATGGCAAAAGCAGACAGTAAAAAAAAACTTTGAATAGTCAATATAACAGCATATTGTTAGCACAACGGTCAACATTTACACAAAAAAGCAACTGTGATGTTTGACCTCTTTCTGTTGCTTCAAGGTTAAATGAAAATTATGTGACGCTTGCTCTTCACTTTTCTTAGAAACCAAGCACTGTAATAAAATCCCATTGATAAGATATCAATGTGAAACTCAGTAGAAAGTAGAACAATCATGTGAACAACAGACAAAGCACTGTTAGAAAATAATGAAAATGCTGTTTTCTCAGTGCAGCAGTATTATTGAACCCTTGCTTTAGCTTATTACTGTATACATGTAGTCCTGTATCAGTATATGTCCAGGTCCACACTGGCCTGCACCGGTCACATTCACAGTGACATGTGAGGTATCCACGTTGCCTCATTGATGAAGCTTTGCAGATGTCGTATCATGGATTTATAGCTGCACATGTTCCATCAAATGGATGGAGTTTTCTCTCTCTCTCTCTCTGATGTAAAATGAGCAGAGTAAAGCTGAAAGACCCATAGAGAACACAGACTAAATGAGACTCTGAAACCTGATTTAGTGTCTTACCCCCCTCCAGCCTCCTTCCTCATCCAGGGTGGAGTATCTGCTCTCTGCTATTATCCTCTCCATCATGTCGAGTCCCTTTGGACAGAGCAGGAGGAGCAGATCCAACCGATCATGGAGGTGTCGCATTAGAGCCGCCCATGGTGATATTATCAGTTATCATTACTGCAGAACAAGCTCCGATGATGCTCCTCGGTTCTGCTAAAGTAGGAGGATGAAGCTGGAGCTACACATGTAGCTGCCATTAACATATTTGTTTACACGTTGCTGCAAATTAAACCAAACACCCAGATTATCACATAATGTCATGGGATCTGTAGGATCAGGAAAGGACTTCTGCTCTGCTGGAGTATATTCTTTTATTTTTTCCAGCTGTTAAAGTACTTCTTTCCACAGAGATATTTTTAACTCATTAAAATCCAACTGAATTTTAAAGTTAGGCTTCAGCAAGTCCAATATGCGTGTTATTAGGCGTCGTTTCTGTGTCTGAATCAATCAAAACTGCATCAACCCTGATCTAAAATTGCCTACCAGCAACACGATGGATATTAAAATGTTAAATTGAGTGTGTATGGGGTCAAACTGAGGAAATACAATGTTCACAACCAGAGTGCGAATTACCCCTCCATAATTGGGGGGTACTGCTCCTGGCTCATGGTCCTGCACTCTGCCCTCATTCTGTTGTACGTCTGCCACCTGCTCACGGCTTTCCTCGGGTGCTTTTCCCGTCTACTGGCCGTCACTTTCCTTCATACACGTGAACAGTGTGTAAAACCAAACTGCACCGACACTTTTACTGGAACTGTCTGTAGATCTTAGGGCTAGTTTTTCCAACGTACTCTTTTAGGACCAAAAAGTGCCTGATATCAGTGTGCCCTTTCCTTTTCCTCGTAGTGTGTCTGAATAAAATCAATTCTTTATTCAATAAAGTAGTATGTGGGGTCTCAGGTAAAGCCATAAATATCTAACTACAAAGAAGAAATTATAGAATGCAGAGACAATACAAACTGATTTCAAATAAAAGGGTGTACTATTTAGCCTAACCTACTAGCTGGTTATTTTTATGTTGCCCCCAGAGGTTTCACTGATCAGTGTTGTGCATGAACTAGTTCATTTATTTTTCTGTGAACTGAACTTAACATATTTACAACTAAAGAACTTGAACTAGTTCAGACTTTTTTTGTGATATTACTGCCTATGCTGCAATAAATGAAAGGGGTACAAATAATATTCAGAACTGTTGGGGATATTGTGATGAGCAATAATATGAAGAGGGTTTATTTGGTAAGATAAGTACAGCAAAACTGTTTTTTTCTTTATTTAAAAAGAAGGTTTCAATGAACTGAGCATGAATTAGTTCTTAATTGAGATATTGAACTCTGAAGGTGAATTAATTTAATGTATTTTGTGTGAACTGCACTTTGAACTACTTCATGAGAAGTGTAAACTTGCACAACGCTGTCACTGATTGTACTTCTACAGCACAATTTATTCACGATAAAATGAGAATGGAAAGAAAAGGAGTTTATCTTCTTGGAAAATTATAATCTATTTTACCTTGAAATAAACCTTTACCTTTAATGGCTTTAAATAGAGACTTAGCTTGTCTTGCTAAGTTAGCTGACATTAATGTTGACTGTACCATCCTCAGTGGAACAATGTTAAGAAATTTAATTTAATACATTTTCGACAAGCTTGATGTCTGCTAGCTACTTACATTTACTAAACCATGTCAGTATCATAACAGGCCCAGACAATCCCTGTCACTCAACATCGACACTCGAGAATGAATGAACAAGTTGCAGTTGGTTCAGTTGCTTTTAAGCACAACTGTGGTTAAAAATGGTGTGGTCCATAATAGGGGTGTCTGAAATCCATCCATCCATCCATTTTCTTTCTGAAATCATTTTACATAAAACGGTTCCTTCTCTAAGAATGGGAGTTCACTTGTATTTTATTTATTTATTTATTTATTTATTTTTACAAAATTAGAAGAATTATCTGACCTCCTCAAAACAATGATATTTTTGTCTCTTTAGGGGGATCTGGGTCTTCATCTGGGGGTACAGACCCCCAGTACCCTCTGTAATTCAAACTATGCCCACAACAATATTTTTATTAACATATAATTACCTTAAATAGAACTATAATACTTTGGTCAAATGACTTATGTTATGCAGTGGTAAATGGACTGCACTTCCAAAGTGCTTTTCCAAAGTGCAAAGTGATTAGCGTGTAAATTCTTGACCAAAAGTCATTGATGTGATTCTGAGTAATTTTACATAAAGACGAACAAAACTCAATAATTTTAAACCCTGGTTAAAGTTTCAGCACAGACAATAATATTCCTTAACATTTTTAGAATGTTTTCTTTCTTTAAGACTTTTTAAATAAGGTTTTGTGTTCACCTTGAACCATGTTTGGGCATAATGTTCTAATAATAGCAGTAATATTTCACCATCAAATATTTGTAGAATATTTACAACCCCAATTCCAATAGTGGGACACTGTGTAAAATGTTCATAAAAACAGAATGCAATGATTAGCAAATCTCATAAATCCTTGTTTTATTCAAGTCATTAAATAGAAAACATGTAAACTAAGAAAATGTACCATCTAAAAAAAAAAAAGTATTTTTTTATGTACTACTACAGTGTAAAGGAGCAGATGGAGGTTTAGAAGGAATGTCCTATTGACTCTTATATGGGATTGTTCACAGTTATGAGTCATAGTTCTATTTTTTGTTTTATGACATGCCACAGTTTTTTCAGTGGGTTCAAGTTCAGGACCAGGTCTCTGACATGAATCTACAGTATACTGCTGTTGTGGATGCCTTGTTTCTTTGTACAGAAATTTCCCAGACTGTCAGAACCTTTTGCATATATTATTTGGTGGTAAATGATGAAATATTCAGTCTTTTTTTATGTTGCAGAACATTATTCTAAAATGTCCTGCAATTTGTAGACACAGTTTAATATTTTACTGAATCTTTGTCTTTACTGACACTCTAAGATGCTGTTTTTTGTTAAGTAAAACTTACTACTCTAACTTCACAAAGTTTTACTTAATTCTATTTTTGTTTTCATAAAATGGTACATTTTTCTCAGTTAAAACATTTGACATTTTCTCTGCAGTTATGAGGCTTGCAAATAATTACATTCGATTAAATTTATATTTTGCACAACAAACCTCTGGATTTTTTAACATGGAGTAAACGGGGTTGTAGAGGAACACTTAAAAGCATTGCATGTTCCCACATAGTCTTTTCATACAGTTTTTCAGGCAAAATGTTCTATCTTATAACAGGAACATTTTAAGAAAAGAAGTCTTTTCAGTTGTCAATGACATCCTTAAAACAGATGTTGAAATGAGAATATTCCGAATATTCTGTGTTGTCAACATTCTATACTGGTCCCCATCAATCCATCCTCAGAGTGTTGAAAAGCAAAATAAACACATCATTCCATAGGAATGTTATTGATTGCAAGTCTCACTGTCATCCTCTAAAGCTGTTGTGGGTTTTGTAGTGAGGGTGTTTTCTCTACGTTAACATTTCATCTTTTCTGTCCATTAAAGCGTTCTTTGATCATTAGATTGAATCCTTTTCTTCGTGGACCTCAGAGTCATTCTCCAGCATTATGGCAACCCCATCTACTCTCTACACTGCTGCCACATTTAGGATTCTTGTTGTCAAGCTTGGGATTTATTATACTGTGGAAATTACATGCCAGAACATGCACTCAAAGAATGTATGCATCTCATTTTTCATTTTTGCACACAATTTCATGCCCATACGATCATATCTCATCATTGTAAAGTGTATGGAGTTTATGATACATGCAATTACAAACTGCAGCTTCGACATCTCTAGAAGTCACAATGAGCAGATGGAGAAGACGAATAAAGGCAAATGGAAGCACAGAGCATTAAGTGTGGATTTGGTGTGAAGTGTAAAAGAGTGGACAATGCTCTGCTTCAGCTTTGAAGGTGCTGAAAACCCTCCTGGCAGCCGTGACTGTCAAGTTCAACGTCTTCAATTGTTGTGATAGCTGTGTGACGTGGGTATGGGGTATTTTAGTGAAATGAACTGTGGGTAGATGCAGTACTCATTCAGACGCACAACTGTGTATTTGTACTTCAAATACTGTGATGGATTGTAACGGGTGACAGAGCTGACTGCAACATAGAATAAATATGAGACAATGGAAACATGACTGCATTATTCTGTACATTATTCTGTTGTCAGCAATGCTCATGAAACATACGACACTAACAATGTGTTCACATATATACTGGGACTTTGGCATCATGTCTGTGCTTGTACAGCAGGAGCCCAGTGGGTCCTGGCAAACAGAGACAGGCCTGTGGAAGAGCCCTTGTGGTAGTGGCCCCTTCACATCACTCAACAGCACCATGTACATGAGTGACGTGGAGGTGTAGTGGTTGGGCTGTAGGCTACATACACATCTTCATATAGGATTTCATTTTCACAATGTTTAAAATCAACAGCATAGTGGTATGAAATGTAGTATTACTTCTTTAGCAGAAAGAATTTGAGTCTGGATTTGAATAATGACATTAATGCACTATTTTTGATCATGGGGTGTTTTGTATTCCATAATGTGGGAACTTTGAATTTGATATGAAATCATTACATCGCATTAGACTTATGCATATGTATAATAGTAGACCTACCCTTTTCAATTAGAAGCTGCACATGCTCTGTGCTGCTGTACAATTTTTAACCATTTTTTCTTTTTTTTTACCCACTAAGAATTATGCACATGGCATGCACAACCACATTCTTTTCCATGTAGGTATCCGGTTATGAAACCTGTCCTGCTGAATTTACCCCGTTTATTTAACATTTACTATGTTAAATTTCACTTTATTTGGCTATTCAAAACTACACAGTTAATGTCGGTAAAAAAAAAAAAGAATACGGGAGTTAAACCACCGTGCTGCGTGCTGTTCCAAATTTACCCACGTAGTGCGCAAAGAAGTTCATGTGGACAGATGGGTAGACTGACTGAGTGGGACGACAGAGGCTGCTATTTTCACGTGCTCTCACCATATTGTTATTTTTGTTCCATTATTCTTTACTAAATAAGAGATCACATGTTCATGTTTGCTCAAAATTTTCCTCTGTGCTAGTTCAGATATTCTGTAAATATCAGTTTTAATGTCTTTTAAATATGTGTAAATAGCTTTATATGTGATTGTTTCAACTGCATTTCAGCTAATAATGGTTAATTAAAGCTTATTTACTACTGTTATGCATTTCCTAAGGGATACATGTTTACACTTTACAATAAGGGTCCAAAAAGCATTCACTAATAGTTACCTACTATGGTTAAGTAATCCTTATGAGGCATGCAATTATTAGAGGTTAGGTCAGGTTACCAATGTTAACCTCTGCTGAACTTCAGAGCCTAAACTCAAGCCCAGCCTCCCTGCTCTTCTCACTCACATACGAGCTCCCTGTGCTCCCACGACTGACCAGCAACACTGATGGCACTGGAATCAATGACGGCAACTATTGCCCTTCTCAACCCCATTAGTAAATGATTCCTAGAGACATTATTAACAGCTTACTACTATATACACAATGTTTTAATTCATGCTGAGTCGTGCATACATAATGATAATTAATTACATTATTCAACTTTTATTACTGCTTAATAATTGATTAACTAATAGTAGTAAACATGAATTAACTGCTTATTAATACATTAATTAACATATTACCTAACGCTAATACATAATTATTATTAATATATTATTAGACAGTTAAGTAATGCCCAATAATGTACTAACTACTGTTAATTAAAGGACCCTTATTGTAAAGTGTAACCAAAATGTGGTTTTTGCAATGTATTTTAGTCTTAATGTAAGTGCTTATGTGAAATCTCATGTTATAGTTATATACAGTTACTGTACTGAATTTTGAACAGTAATTAAAATGATAAATTGAGCATTGTTTTCCTAGTTTTTTTATTTATCAGATGGAGTGGTAAATTCACAGTTAACGTCAAATTCACAGTAACTTACAGCATTGTATACTCACAGTAAATTACTGGCTAATAATTGCATTACTTTCCCAGCAAACACTGTATGTAAAACTACAGGCAATTTACTGTGATTTATGTACAACAAGGGACTGTAATTCTGCAGTTAAACACTGTAATTAACTGTGAAATCACAGCTGTGAAGTTACAGTAAATTAATATTACGATATTTTACAGAAAATGACTGTATGTGTTACTGTGAAAATAATGCAATTATTAGCCAGTAATCTACTGTGAGTTTACAGTGAAAATTTTCACAGTGTACATATTAATTGAACCCAATCTAATTTCTTTCATTGTGATCAACTGTTCTGAACAGACTTATGTTGACCTTCTGCTGTTCTACACATTGGACATTTGAGACAATTAGATCTAGAGTGTGTTATCTACTTCCCCTTTTTCACAACACACTTAGTGAAAATTCGACATGAAAACTTCTGTTGACCTTAAAGGAAAGTCTGAGTTGTCTGTATCTGACAGAAATCACATTAACTCAGATCAGTCTGTGAAGATATCGGTTCAAACTTGTTCTCAAAGATTTCTACAAATTTACTTCCAAATGAGACACGAAGTTAAAACATAGATAACTTCAACCTAATTCAACAATATTCATCTGCTAAACTTATAAATGTAAAGTTGTTATTTATCAAAGGTTTACATTGCAGCCCACCTAATCAATGAATTGATCATAAAATTGAAGCCAAAGTTACAGCAGACAGTTTATAGGAAGTATTTGTATTTTTTCTTACAAAGCTCTGTGTGCATTAAAGCCCCGTTAATCTGGGTCCTGATAAAAGATGCAGTTCACTCTGGGTGTGTGTGTCTGAGCTGCAGAGGGACATGTATGTATGTGTGTGTTGTTGTGTTGCCGAGGTCTGAGGTAAAGGCTGTTGTGGGTTTACTCTACCCTGTAGTCTGCCCTCCAGACGGGAGATAACACCTCTGTCAGTTTACTCTCAGTCCATCCTTCACCACTGATAAACACATCACATCCTCGACTTCAGGAATTCAGGAATCCCCCTGTGGCCCATGACTGTGTTTGCCGACCCTACACTCCAACCACATAACATACTATGCATATATATATATATATATATATATATATAGATAGATAGATAGATAGAGAGATAGATAGAGATATAGATAGATAGAGAGA
>JAPTYQ010000017.1:4217173-4229629 GCA_029814465.1 Ostorhinchus cyanosoma | reverse complement strand
CTGTTGTTTGTTTACATCCTGTAAAGCCCTGTGAGATAACCTTGTTGTGATATAGGGCTCTACAAATGAAACTGAATGTAACATTTTTTGTTCCTGTTGTGCGTTTCTTCTGCCTATTTCTTGGTTGAGAATGATGAAGGTTGCGCTGGTGAAAATTTTAATACCATTTTGGGAAATTCAGGATTCTTGTGTTGCAATATATCATGGATATTCATATCTGCGTTGTCAGGGATTAATTTTAAATTTTAAATTAAAAATAATTATAAACTACAATAAACTAAATCATTGTCCTTTTTAGGTAATTCAGTCAAACCAAGACAAACATTATTCTGCTCAGGTCTTTCAATCTGATCGCACTTTGTCTCCCCTCTACCCTTTGACCTGTCTGGCATGAGTGACCCTGCCACGACAAAATATCACCCTTATGTCTGGATTTCAAAAATACCTGGACAAGTTGATAAACGACTATCTCCAGCCAGCATAGCTCTGCCATTAAACTTTGCCCTGAACCTCTACTAGCAGTAAAGAAACTGTGTCAAATTTGAAAAGAATTGGGTGAATAGTCTTCGAGGAATTGGTTGGACAAAAATCTTGGATGGACGAATGGAATTCCTCTTATATAATATACACCCTTGTCTGGGTATAAAAGTGCCTTTACCTACTACTTATATACTTTAGTACTGCAGTAAATGGTAAATTAGTTTCTTTTAAGAGAAGTAATTTGCACCATAAAAAACAAACAAACAAAACAACCAAAAAAAAAAAAAAACATGGATTGTACACTTAAATATACTCCAGGGTGCTTGCTCTTTATCCAAGTAAAAATTCCAGACTTTTTCCAGAGATTTTGAAAACTACAATTTTTTCCCCCCATGACCTTGACTTTATGTACTTTTATTTTTACTTGCCTCCTGTTTTGCTTGAGATTGTACCTGTTGTGTATAGCAGAAAAGTTCATTTTAATAAATGTATGCATGAATGAATGCATAATTTGCAGTAAATTATGTTTTACTGACAAAAATATTTTCAAAACATACGAAAATTCCAACAGTGCATGGACATCACACTAATACTGTAAGTTTCACTAGAATCTTTCCAGTACTGACTGGTTAACCAAATCATATCAAGTTTTTTTAAATATTTTTTCTTCATGTATTTCTTATCTTATAAGATTATGTGCCTTTGAGAATACTCTAAAATGTTACCATTTGAAAAACTTTTTTCCATACTTTATTAAGATTTTCACACAAAATTCCAGACTTTGCAAGGTCTAGAATACAGCGTTTCAAAGTTCCAGACTTTTTAAGACTTTCAAGACCTGCACAAGCACCCTGATACTTCTGTTAGATTCAGTTTCAAGCCATAGTTGTTGGTCATTTGCATTCACATACATATCACGCAACTGCATCATTTATACAGATTTCTTTTGTCCTACTTCTGGTGCTTCTTTACCTTTAACTGCTGCCCAGCTTTCCTATTTTTCCCTCTTGTTCCTTCTTTTTCTCCCCTGAACCCTTTTGCATGCCTCCATCATCTTTTTCAGACAAGCATCTTTCATCACTGCTCTGTCTGGTGCCCACCTGTTGGCTCTGCTCTCCATCACCTGGCCCTCCAGTTAGGAGCCACCAGTGGCCCCAGGGCCATCCTGCTGTGTCTTTGATCACTCGTTTGACCTGCAGTAGATGCACATTTGCCTCAGGAAGGAGGGAAGGAAGCATGTGGTGAGCCTGTACATCTGCAAAGACATGAGACTCATCCCTCAGTGGCTCTCTGAACCCATCCACCATGAGCTCACAACGCTCAGTTTCTATGAAAAACACCACGATGGAGGCAGAAGTCTGAAAGGCACAGGTGGGAAATGAGATTCCTCTGGTGGGTGACCTGTTGTGAGCAGTAACACTTCATTCATTGAGCTCCTGGGCCGCGTGCTGCCATTCAGCTTCCTTTTACTGTGGGGAAATGACAAATGATGGAGTGCGATATGAGTAGATTTGTGGACAGCTGGCATACAAACTTGCAAAGCTTGGAGGAGATAGATGACACATGGTGCAGTACAGTACATTTACTCCTCCGCAAGCCATCGGCTTTAACAGGCCATGCAATGTGAAAAGTGTAATAGTGAGGAAAATCACATCTCACATTATTCACAATTTTATGGGTGTGCTCGTTCCCAAATTATGGGAGGGTGATATAAAAGTCTATGTCTGCTCCACTTTCCAAGCCAAGTCTTCACTTTCTTTTTCAAAGCCATTACATGGCTGACATGCCCAGATTTATTATATGACGCTTATTGGAAAATATGAGCTCTATTTCAATTTAATTGAGACAGCAGATATGTAAGCTTGCTTCAATTTCACTTCTTCAAAGGTGAACACACTAAATAATGTGCAGTCAGTAAAATCACTGCTACTTTTGTCTTTCTGAAGAGTGATGGCTGCATAAATTGAAGACAACACTCATGCGGACAACAGTCTGAATGTTTTCAAAGAGCAAAGTAGCTAATCAAGTTTTCCGCAGACTAGACCTTCTCAAACCATGAGGATCCACAAGAATCAACAGCTGTTCTTTCTGTCTCTGGATGATTATCATTCTTAAAAAAAAAAATAAAAAAATTATAAAGCTGCTTCTTAGGGTGATAGTCTACCTCCGAATAATATTATGTAACTGTACATGAAACAATGCAATGAATTGAATTTAAGACATTCTGGCATTAACAAAGAATGACAAGAACATAACTACAGTAAATCTACAGTGTGTTTAGAAAAGTATGAAAATGTCTTGAAAATTGACAACTTTTTAAAACTTCAGATTTGACATTTGGCTTTTCCATTTCATGTTTTAGAGTCATAATTGGCAAGATTTTATGAGAGGACAAAAGGAGGGAGGAGTGGGACTGAACAAGCTAATGTCAGTGCTACTGATGGGTGATTTCTTAATGTTTTGAGATACAATTATGCCAGCTTTGGGCAATGTATTAAAGCATTAATTAGCAATGCCTAAGTAGTGAAGTAGCTGAGCAACCATCCAACCAACAAACATTAGCTAATGTCTTTCAGTTACCTTAACAGACTAGTGTGGAATTAAATAAGGGTAAACATCCTGAAAATGATTTGCTGACAAAAATTCTGAAGATTTAAATCTTGGGTTTATGGACCCAGAACAGCCCATATTTAAACTAGGCTTACGCCGTTGGAAGCGACAGCTAGAGGTATATCCCTGAATGCCCCCAATCCTTAATGATGTCACGATGTGACTCATCCCCAGGTCGTGACCTTTCATTTGTACTTGATTTGAAGTCAATTAGACAAAAACCTCCAGAGATATGAACAAAAGAGTGTTTAGTGATTTTAAACTTTTGAGCACCCCTTTGTGGGCAATCTAGAAATGGTAAATCACCCAAATGACTGTGGACCATTTTCCACTCTAATGCTAATGCAGGGGTAGTAAGAACACTTGCTGACTGGGACATGGCATTTTAACACTGCCAAATAATTTCAAATACTTGCTAAATGCTAAACTGTTATGTATTTTTGCATGGGTAACTAAAATAATCTCACAATAGACAAAACATCATCTGTTTTTTCATCAATTTAATACAATTTAATATTAAATCAGGTCTTAATTTTTAGCTGTTTCCTATTTCTGAGTTTCTAATCTGTGCCATCCAAGCATCATGGCAGCACAGTCTGAAGAATCCAACAGAATCCCATTTGGCATCATGCTGAATATATCAGTGTTTTACAAATGTCTTGTAGTAGTCAAACATATGTGACATCTCTCAAGGTGAAAATCCAGTTGAGAAGCTACAGCACAAGAAAGCTAGTTAAGTTAAGCCTTGCTTAACTTAACATAAGAGCAACCATCCAAATACACCTCTAGTATAGCTGTCTGTTTTACGAAAGCTGTTCATGTGGTTTAAGATAATCCACTTGTAATTGATGTTTGCTGACGTTTCTGTCCTTCTTGGACCACATTCCAATTAATTTTATTAAAAAAATAAAAACAAAAAAACAGCCTAACAGTAATAAAAAGTAACTTTTCAAACCTACTGAAGTTGTAAAACCAAAAGTCAAAAGGATGGACAAACAATGAAAATTGGACAACTCTTAGATGTTTCTTCACTACCCTCCAAAGGTTGACACAGTAGCTGACATGATATTGACTCTGTCACAAATGCCACCAAGTATAAACATAATGCACTAGAAAACCCTCAGCCTTCAGTTCACATCTTTGTGCCGTGAAAATGGCATGTAGCGGGGGGGAACTCTGCTTTCCAATGGCGCGACTGACCGCTCCTCACCATGCAATGCTGCCCTCCTTGTCCTCCAACGCCCAGGGACAGCCGGACCTTGTCCACGGATGAGCCGATGGTCTGAGGGCCAGACTGTGGTCCTGGTCAGCCCAGTTGATCTTCTTCTTCTCCTCCGGAGCCTGAGCAGGGAGTGTGGCGGGGAGCTCTGCGGTGTCTGGCCGCTGCTGCCTGGGGCCTGCATGTGGCCATCATCCAAGCCCTCCATCCCACCTCCAGCTTCCATCCTCTGCCAGAGATGGAGTCTCCATTCCTTTGGCAAGGTGAGGAAGAGGTGAGTTGGGGAGTTGTGAACATCAACCTCTTTGGTTTTTTTTATCATTCATTCCGTTTGGGCCAAGATTGGGAGCAGACGCAACTCGCCACTGAGGAACAACAACAAATGGATGGATCCATGGTCCACAAAGAGCCGCCAACAGGAAATACTGGCCATAACTTTGAACACCACCATCGGATCCATGTGGAGGTGAGGGGGAGCTGCGGCACCGGTGGCATGAAGCTGTGGCACCCATGCCT
Source organism: Ostorhinchus cyanosoma (assembly GCA_029814465.1). NCBI lineage: Eukaryota > Metazoa > Chordata > Actinopteri > Kurtiformes > Apogonidae > Ostorhinchus > Ostorhinchus cyanosoma. The sequence goes on along the minus strand of JAPTYQ010000017.1, from coordinate 4,224,804 downwards.
GGATATGCTCCTGCTGTCCCTCTAAGTCGACTGAGCAAAGTGTTATATGCAAATAATAAATTGCGGCCTCCTAGCCCTTCCCCTCGAACCCTCCCCTCTGGACCTGTATGTGGAGGATGGTTCGACAAAGCTGTGAGACAGTGAAAGTGCGCTCCCCTCACCTTATCATTGTTGTTGACTAGCTGCTGCCCCCCGAACTTGAGAACCACTGGTGAATGCCAAAGATTTTACACATACAGGACAGAAGGATGGATGACCAACTGATGACAATAGCCTCTGCCCAGTGTGGCTGAGGGTAAAAAGCAATAGCGTAGGGAAAGAGCTAAAATTAAATGTAAAGTAAATCTGTCCTAGTATTGCTACACAAGTTACCAGGCCTCTACTATGGATCTGTTAATTCTGCCCCTTGAAATTATGTTGATCTAATATAACTTGTAAAAACAGAAAATATTTACTTTGGAGAAGCTGACATTTTATGATACTAATCAATAATTTGAGTAATTGTTGGATGTTTAAGCACTTGCAGCTCTCGCTTAGGGCAGAGAGTGAAAATTTTTGATTAAAGATTTAATCAAAACTAATACCTTTTCTTCACCTCACCTAAGTGCTTTTGTTGCTTAAACCTAACAACCATCCACAGCAACCTCAGGTAAGTAGACCTGGGAACATAATTCAAGAAGAGATTACATTTGTTCCGACAACTTATTTGGCCAAGTAATTTAGTAGAGTATAAATGTAATTTAAGGAGCCAGTGTTATTAGAATCCACTCTCCACAAACTAGAGCCCAAACATGGACACGTCTACGCTCATTTCTCAGCTGTTATCTGCTTTGAAAAAGGAGTCATTTTGTAGCACTGAAAACTAGGTAGTTCAGTTTGATCTCAAACACAAACGTGGCAAGAGTTAGTGTTAATTTTACATGGTTGGTTTAATCAGCGGTAGAGGAATATTTTGGTGTATGAATTTCTGATTCTATAAACAGTAGTAGGAAATAATGGTACTGTTGTGAGACATTTATATCTGATTAAAATGTTATTGTCTACTCTCAACACTAGTTATGCCTCTAGCTCTTAGTTCATAATCTGTGGTTTATGCTGTAGGTTGGATATACACACCCTATTTCCACAAAAGCAATATTTTCTAACATGCAATACAAAGTCAATGTCATTTGTTAACTTGTCTGAACTTTTATTGAACTATCTATACTATGAAACTTACAAAAGAATGAAGAAAAGTTTTTCAATGCCTTGACTGCATGACAGAAAATTATAGCCTTAATTTGCTCCAGTTCCGTCTTTTTCTTTACTGTGTTACAGTTTTACTGATTATCAACTATAGATTCCTTAATATCTGCTGAAGAGACTTGTTACGTTTTGTTTTATCAGCAAACTTCAGTTCAGTTAATGAGGTTCAAAATAAAGCAGCATTCATGAACAAAATACAAATTATTAAAACTACTGTTAAACAGTGAAAACTGGTGCACGCTGAAGTAAAGTGATCTGGAATCATTGTCCTGAAATATCCCGAGATAGTAACTGGGTCAATTCTAAGATTTTATTGTAAAATATTCCACATGTTCACAAACACTGAAAGCAGACTTTTCTAGGTCAGAATAAACCTGTTGAACATTAAGCAACAGACTGTCGGTCGAATCATGTGGTGGACTCTAGCATAGAGGTTATACAGGGAGGGGAACGTCCATTAACCCTTTATAGGTCAATGAGATTGAAACACTTTGAAATTCTAAATTTCAACCCTAGTGTGTTATTGGACGTTGTCATCTTCCTCCTTTTGCCATAATACATCCAAGCACCACTTACTAAATACTAAACACATGCAAAAAAACAACTGTTATAAGGTCCTAAACTGGATAAAATCACACTTATTCACTATTTACAGCTTCACAATTTCTATAAAATCCCTCTGAATCACAGTATAGTATAATAAAAAAAAACAACAACATGCTTCTTGACCTCACTGAGGCACAGGATTAGTCCCATATTTAATGTTTGTAGAAATGATCAAAAATAGTCACTTGCCCAATAAAGGGTTAATATACATGAAAAGAAAAATAGGTTTCTCACTGCTCTGTGCAGACAGAACGACACACAGCAAAGTCAAAAGTGTTAGTTAAAAGTTAAACTTTAGAGTAATTTCAGCTATTGTTAATTCTCAGTTATTTCTCACACAGGGTCAGTGTTAATATAGAGTTAAATGATAGATTCTATGGAATATTTCATTTGACACATTCATTTGTTCTAGGGCTGGATTTTTTCTTACAAGACACTGTTGGACTTTCAAAAAGAGACAAATTAATTTTCCCTATTGTCAGTGACCAAAATGAACATCCATGAAGCATGTTTCACATAGATGCCCAGTGCAGCTACAGTAGGATCCTGCTTCAGAGTCAGATCTACAATGATTATAATCCAAGACAGGATCTAATTAACTATTCAATTGTCAACATTAGTCATGGGAAGTCCGATTCTTTTACTGACTTGATTCTTTAAGTTTGTTCATCTGTTGTAAATCAATTCTGAATAAATTCATTTGATTTATCAACTGAAGACCTTGGTTTTCAAAGTACTGAAGTCACAAGTCTGTTAAAAATATTTATAGGATGGACTTAGCTAAACAAATACAACATGTTTATTTGCTCAACTTGAATTGTCCAAAAATACGATCTCAGTACTTTTAGCACCAGGGTCTTCAATTAAAACACAAAACAAAAAACAACCTACAGTCATTGGTTGTGAACTGGCAATACCAAACTACCAAACATATGCTTAATCCCCTACAGTATACCACCTGACAAACAAAAAAAGTAAATGTCTAACCTTTAATAGCTCTCTTTTCCATCCGTCTATTAATAGTGCAACCACGCAAGAAAATTCCCAAATGTAATAGTTTTCCACTACTATATCAACGTAGTTCTACTTTGTCATCTATCTATCTATCTATCTATCTATCTATCTATCTATCTATCTATCTATCTATCTATCTATCTATCTATCTATCTAAGATAAACGTCCATCTTGTCAGTCCATGCTCATGTTAACTGCAGATAACTCATTGGTGCCTAGTATCGGTTTCCTCCGTGTAGAACGACGTTAGCAACAAGCACCTGCTGGCTCTCATACACTCCCTTCAGGATGTGGTAGAGTACTGTCTGCTTCACCTTAGCACTTTTTTTTTTTTGCAAGTTTATGTCTGGTCAGTAACAGTGATGATGTCACACATACATTAGAGACATTAAACAGGCTGTACAAAGTCATGGTGTAGAATAAACCTTTCTGCAAACATTATGCTGGTGACGTGAGACAGAAACTGGTGCGCGCACGTATCAGCCCAGTTTGTGAGGAATTGCATATAGAGTTCTGAATTTGTAAATGAATGCACCTTGAAGATTTCAAAGTTTACACGCTGTCTTTGAATGCCCTATACATTCTTCAGATCTGGATGTAAATCAAAAGCAGTTCACTGAGGTGAATTGTTTAAAATCTGAAAGTTTCACACACGAGTGTAGATTCCAGTTGATATACTACATTGCACATCTCTTCCTCCTGACATTTCAGGAATTGATTAATATTGTATTGGCCAGACGTGGCCTGCAGGCCAGCTGATGAGCACATGCTTTAGACCACATACTTAAAACTGTACGTTACTGTGACTGAGATTTTAATATTACACTACACTGTAAAACAGAGTCTCTGTGTGCAAAATTATATCCACCAGCATTGACTGCATGGTCCCCATGTTTAATTTATTTGATTTCAATGAGGAATGAACCTTTGTGACAGACTTTTTTTGCAGCACAGACACAAAGCTCTGAGTTTGTAATGTGGTGTTAAATGTATGAATCAGTGTTGTTTTCTGTCAGATGCTACGCTACTGTAGTGGTGTTTCAAAGGCCATAAACTATTTCTGCAAGAACACCGAATGAAAAAGCAAATACGTTGCATAAACAGAAATAGATTTAATAACTGTAAATGTAGAAAATAAAAAGTGTATTTTCTTAAATAATCAGTTCAAAAGGAAAAATGCTGATGCGACACAGTGTGTTTGTAGATTCTGCACTTTCCCTTTGCATTGGAACGGCAGAGTGCAGTATGTGCATTATTTGGTTGTAGCTGTAAAGGCTCGGTGCCAGGTTTGGTGGTAGAACAATCTGTTTAAAAAGGCATTAAATTAGTGCTTTTACACAACTTGACTATGCGCAGCTAACCTGACAAATGTACACATTTTGTCCTAAACACACTGTTTCTGCTCTGCTGTGTATTCTCATAAATGCACCGTTCACTGTTCTAATACATGCGTGCGACACTGCTTTGAAGAAATATTGAAAATTTAGAGGAAAAAAAATGAACTGTGGTGCTGCTGCATGAGACCAGAGAAGCAAAAGGCAATTAAAATGCGCTCATTACAAGTCTGAATTTTAAATAATGACGAAACAAAACCAAAGCACCATTCATTATTCATCACATGTTAAAATGCCTTTATTAAGGCTGCATATATTAAAGCAGATATTTCAATCCACAGCTCACTTACTGTATTTGCTTTGGATAAAATCCCCTTCAAAGATGGTTAACCATCACACATGGTTCATATTCCTAAAAGAAAGACATTTATTGTTAAATAAAGACAATAAAGACTGGAAAGAGAAGAGGAGGAGGAATCTGGCAGTTTTTCTTTGAGCAAAAGGCTGATGACATTTATTCCATCTCACACTGGTAGGAAGCTGTGAGAAAATGTGTTGTTTGCGTCCTTTCAAGAGACTTTAGTCTGTGTTGTCTTTTTTTTTTCCCTGAGACTTTGAAATGTGCCACAACTTTAGTGGGAGGTGACGGCCGGAGCCAGCCTTCACTGCCTTACAAATGTGGGTCTGTAGAAGAAGAAAAGCTCAGAAAACTACTAAAGATGGAATCCAGCAAGTGAGGAATTATTTGTAATTCATTATGTTGTCAAATGAAAATCTGAAAATCAAAGACAGAAGACAATTATGACATTTTCTCCCTCAGAATCAATAAAAAATGTAAATATGTAGTGATGGGTTTCCTTCCACTGTTGAATAAGACTGTGAACTATGCACCATACTTTACTGTAATACTTTATTGTGAATATTATATTTTATCCATATTTTGTCTATGAAAACATATGCTTTGACACTGATGAGGTCTATAAGACTAAACTGGGATCTTGTCAATCTCATGATACGCTGAGTTAACACATACAAAAATGCTGTTACAAATATAAAAGTCTAAGTCTTTTGACCTTTTTATAAAAAAATTGCATTATTTTTTCTTTCTTCTTTTTTTTTACTTCATTTGTATATGCAGACCATATTATGCTGCTCATTTTTTGCACAGAATAATGTGTGCATCAAAATGAAAAACAAAGCACTTTCTTTATAATAAGAAATCACTTGGTTGATTTTACAGATTAAAAGCACAGCACCTATGTTTCCAAAAGTGAACAGAATCAGATGTGCTCTTTGTGTATATGGATGCTTCTATGAAACTGGTCCCTAAAAACAGGACACGGGGGCTAAAAAAACTAATGTTATGAAGCAACTTTGGAAGCATTTTGGGTCTGTTTTAAAAATAAATACTTACAGAGATAAAAGAGAAAGTATTATTCTGATAAAGCACGTTTTTCTATTATTTTTATTTTTAAAAATCTGCAGGTACCACAGTAAAAATGACACAAAACTACACACTAGTGTTTTTTGGAATATCTCTTTATCCTTACAGGTACATTTTGGGAATCAAACTAATTATGCAAGGCAGAGTGTTTCAAAAAAATGTCCGCTGTTGCAAAATCACTTGTGATTTATATGTATTTAAATGGGCAGGTTCCCCATGTAATGTGAGTGGACATGATGGGTTATGCATGAAGCCTGGAATGAGACTGCCAATTCATGAAAAACCTGCACGTCCGGATTAAAAAAGCACTAGGATCCTTATATTAACACAGTGTCTTTATTTATAAGACCGTTCAAATTATGTTTTCTAGATAAAATGCACTGATACCTAGGTAGTTTTTCATGTCCGAATTTTGGTCCCATTTTTGGTCACAATATTCTATTAAAAATTCATTCTGGGATGGGTCAGAGCCAGAGTATATATTTTTTTGCATTTATCTGAGGTCATCATTAGGTACATTCTGGGGGGAAATATGTCTAAATTTGTCTTTTATTATTGGGTCTAAAAAAAGCTGGCAAAGTGCCAAGTACTAAAATGAAGCCACTTTCATAGAAGCACTCATATGTATTTGTCTGCAAATGTATTTGTCTGCAAATACATATAACTGTGTTTTCATTAACATATTTCCATCTATATTTTTGGGTGTTACATCATCTCAATGACTTTTTAGAAAGGAGAAAATGGGTTTAGTCTTTCATTTGTAATATAGCCTATAGCGCCACCTTCTGATGCAGCCAACAACTCTATGCCAAAAACCATCATCTCCTTTTTTTGTCAGTTAAATGCTTAATTTACCTCACGATCGATGAGTCGGTGAATTGTTCACGAATTGCTAAATTGTTCACAAATCGAGGACTCGATGAATCAAACAGTGAGTCAGTTGAACCGCTGAACAAGACTAGACACCCCTACCGTAAGAAGAGCAAACAGAAGCTATATTAGATCATGAACAAAGTGAATGTAGCAATCTGAAGTCAACTATTTTTGTAATGTTTAAAATGTTAAAGTTTAATTGCAAGAAATCACACTAATAACACACACACAAAGTTGCGTTAAGATAGATTTTCTAATTACATTATTCATACGTAGATGGCGCTTGGCAATTTGGCCCCACCAGTTTACCACCAAAGCCCATCAGTTGGTTTTTTAAGTTGAGGAATCAATTCACCACAGATGAACAAACCAAAAGAATCGAGTTAGTAAAAAGAATCAGACTTCTCATCACCAATTCCAATAGGCTACTTCCTGTCAACCTATTTCAATGTTGTTAGAAATGTTGATTGTTGTAGTAATATATTTTTGGTTATGTATAGACATCACTAAAAACGTTAATATGAAACACGTGTTTGGTTCAGAACAGTTGAAATGATTTGTATTTATGTTTGTTAAAGCATTAATTTTTGATATATTTCATTCTAGTCACAGACATGGGGAAACCCTGCATGTCTGTTCTGGTACAGTGTAGTAAGAGATCAAAGCAATGTTTCTCCCATCATCCACTGGGGGAAATGTGCTGGATGTGTAACGGACAGCTATAGACCTGCTCCACTAGATCACCGGTGATGAATTATTCAGTCTCTCTGACATGGCGACAAAACGCAGAGTGTCAGAAAACCAGACACGACTTCATCAGCAAAATGCTCCAGTTCCTTTCACGCCCCTTTTCCTCCTCCTCCTCCTCCTCCTCCTCCTATTCCTCCTCCGCCTCCTCCAGCAGCTCTCCTCTCTTCAGTAATTTCATTTTCACCTCCACTCAGGATCCCGTGAGTGAAAGTGTTGGTTCTGTGTTCAGACGGGTGGACGGAGGAGGCCGACCGAGCTGGGCGTCCCTTTGTCCTTGCTGGCTGTGGAGCCTCACACCATCCATCTCTGTCAGAGGACAACATCTCAGGAGTGGGGGGGGGGGGGGGGGGGGGGGGGGGGGGGGG
>JAPTYQ010000017.1:4157112-4168946 GCA_029814465.1 Ostorhinchus cyanosoma | reverse complement strand
GGGGGGGGTAACATGAAGACATATGGATGCACAGATAACTGAATTAGAACTGTCAAAAAGTAGATCAGCTGGTGTTAGTATAATTACCAGAGCAAATGTCTGTGATGGGTAATACTACTACAAATACAAGTATTAACAGAGGATGTACTGCTACTACAGCAGTTAGTACAAATAATAGAAACCTCTACCATCTATGGAACTATATGATAAACACTATCACAAATATATGAATACGTGAGGGATGAACTGGTGATGTTTTTTTTCCTTCCTGGTTCTGTAAGTGCTCATTTGGGCCAATAGTGTCACCAGCTGCCTGTTGTAACTGAGACAGAGTCCAGGTGGTTTGGTCTGCTTTCTAAAGAGTGGGGTCAAAGTGAACCAAAGTAAATGTTCAGTTTTTCTAAATCTCCCTAAATACCTTAGTCTTGGTTCATTCTGGCCTTGGTTTAGATGGTTTCAGCGACAGAGCTGTTGTGTTGTGATATACAGTCTAAACCATAATTGCATGTATGATCCAAGATTCTGCAGAGAGTTAAATGTACTTATTCAATATCAATCATCTTCAAAAGAAAACTTCTTCACCATAAGTTGTCTCATTCTATACTTTTCAGAATATACAGTATGTTCATCGGTAGAAATTTTGTAGTGTTCAAATCAACTGGGGCTTAGTTAAGCAAAGTATGTTCATGTCCACAAATTCCCAAATGCTTCATTCAGTTACATATCCCTGAGTTTTGTCCTACCCTAGCAGTTACACCATCCTGTTTGGAGGCAGAGTGCTGCTTAAAGTGTGATGTCAGATAATGAGAAGATTAATCATCTGCTGGAAAGAGCGGGCCCACTGCGCCAGTCTCTGGAGGAAGTGGATCTGCAGTGGGCTATAAAGAGAACGCTGGAGTCTACGGGGGCTCAGTGCTCTCTGTACTCTCCCTGTGTCGACTGGAAAACAGATACTTCTCCATCCAGGCTTGTGCAACAAAAGAGTCCTGAGACCCAGCCACCGCTCAAAGCCGCGTTGAGAGAAACCAATATCATTACTGGCGATGCAGGAGTATGTGTGGTGAAAAGGCCAGCCGGTGAATGGAGCCCGGTGGGTTTTCACCGAGGTCAAGAGGGGCAGCGCTGGAACGACGCTGGCAGACTGCAGATGGTGGCGTCTCTTTGTTTTAGCCAGACTCTCATAACATTGTGTGAATGCGGGTTTTCTTTTCGATGAGGCTGTTCACCAACATGAATACCTGGCTGGGAATAGTCTTCTTTGAAAGCCAAGTTCTTACAGTCTGTATGTTCCCACATCAGCGGAATCAGGATGTTAACAGCGTAGTAACAAGGTTTCAAATACATATGGGTTTTTATACAGTAAAAACCAGCTTTTCTGTACATTTGACCAAAAGCAAGCTTCCAGGAAATCTTGTGTCAGCAACATGTTAAACAGAGAAACTAGAAAATGTTTCCTTTCAAAACATGGGGAGTATGATATGAATTCTACCATACTCCACATTCCAATCATCTTTTTCTGACCTCTTATAAAATGTGACTTGTAAAATAAACAACTTATTTTTTTTCTCTTTTCTGGAAGCTTAGGTTGTATTTTATACTTTATGTTGTTACATCAGAGTAATAACTGCATGTCTGCATCCTTTTGGCCTGACATTATTACAGTATTGACAATATCCACATGAAATAAACACTAGTCTCCATTTCCTCACAGTGTAGAGTATTTACCAAGACACTGATGACTTAGTCTGTCCCACGGGAGTTTTCTAATGAATCTAAGACATTTCCAAACCAGCAGAATCTAAACCATCTGTGAAAATCAAACTGTCTGCATATCGCAACGCAAAATCTGGGTCTGTAGTTGATAGACTTACAATAATTGTCATTATTTTTTCAACAGCAGCAAAACAACATAAACCTGCAGGTCGATGTAGACCAAACCCAAACACTGAGGTTTCTAGAACTAGACTAAACTAGACTGGGATCCTCAGTTTATCCAGCTGTAGTCATCTGCATAGTTCTGACATGAGTCTTAGCATTGCTTTTAGATAAAGCCTGTTATTAGGTACTTTTTCCTCTCCGTCCCATCTCCCTGTTCCTCTTTGCATGTGTCTTTGTGCATTCCTCATATGGTGTTACTGACAGTCCAAGTGTTTGCAGTTTGTTGTTCTTTCAATTTTTCCTTCTTCCACTCACCTTGACTGGACCAAGCTGATTTTTGTGTCTACTGCTCTTGACCTTTTTTAAGCGCACTGAATAAAAAATAGAGTTGAAAGGATTAATCGATTAATCGTCTTGAATCAATCACAAAAATGATTTGATTACAATTTTCCTGAAGCTTCATTTCTATAATTTCGCTGCCGCTAAATATTGGTTCTGCTCTTGTGTTTCACACGGTCAGTTATTTTGATGCACATGATGCCAGAATCAGCACAACATGGAACGCAACTCAGAAGAAACAAGGACAAAAAGGCAGAAAATGTCTACATGCTCAGTTTTCTACATTGGACCCATCACTTACTCCTTTAAACTTTTCAGTCATAGGTGTCGAACATATGGCCTGTGGCTAAAACCAGCCTCTGCCAAAGGGTCTAATCTGGCCTGTGGGAGGAATTTGTAAATGCAAAAAATTTCACTTAATTTCCAAATTCACATTTTACTTCAGGTTTCAATTCAATCACGAAGTGGCTCAGATCAGTAAAATACTATAATAATATCCTACAAATAATAACAACTCCAAATTTTTCTTTTTTAGTGTAAAAAAAAAGTGAAGTTATATGAAAATGCTTACATGCATAAATTATCCTTTCACAAAAAATGTGAATAACCTGAACAAATATGAACAACTTGAAATGTATTAAGAGAAGTAAATGCATTTTTAACCTCTACCTGTTACTAAATGTTATGTATTTGTAAATTCACTGTGCAAATGAGAAGCTGCGGCACATAATTTTCTTAAGTAATACATTTTAGTTTGTTCATGGTTGTTCATATTATTCATTATTAAAGGATAGTTTGTAGATTTTTATATTATAATGTAACTTTTTTCACTCTAAAACATAGAAGTCCATAAAAAGTATGGATTTGGCTTTATATATTATTATGCTATTATTTTGCTACCACTCCAGATCATATTGGGCTGAATGTGGCCGTTGAACTAATATGAGTTTGAGACCCTGTGTTAAGCTTTCACATAAACATAAAAAATATTGTCTAGTTGTTTAAGTTGTTCCATCTTAAGCTGTTAATAAATTGGATGCAAATGTGTGGAAGACTGCAGTGCACATATTATACGTGTTGTAGATGCTATTTTACTTGTTTGTTGATGTTTATGTGTGTAGATATTTATATATTTACTTTTATACTGTTATTTTTGTTGTTATTTCTATATACATATGTTTTTTTATATACTTTTGTACATTTTGTGGTTGTTTTTTCAGCTGGTTCTGGAATGAAGGACAAATTGTCATTTTCAGACATGTCTGTTTCACATTTGTACTACTTTTTTCACCCATTCAAATAATCGTTTAATCTAATTGAAGAAAAAAATCAATAGGTTAATTGATTACAAAAATAACTGATAGCTGCAGCTTTAGATAATTCAGAAGCATTTAAAGCTACTAAAGTCAAAGTTCCAACTTCCCTCATCTGTGACCTCTGAGCTCAGACATGTTTATCTCACTGTTCAGTGGATCATAATTGCTGAATATGTCATCTCATGTCCATGTGACTTGCAGAGTGGTCCTCACACAATCCTGTCAACTCTGACCAGCTCAGAGTGGCTGCTATATTACTACACTCAAACAAACAGGTTACATCGGAAAATGCATATAGTCCCACACAGAATCTCCGGCAGCGCCACCCACACAACTCGCTTTTGAAATGAAGATCAAAGTGTCGGCTGCAGCGTCAGGGCCTGGCGGATGCACCGAATATTCATGACTATCAGACATCTGTCAGCTACGAGACACCGATGTGAGGTGAGGAGGGAGGAGGAGGTGACATTTGTCTCCCAAAAAATGAGGGACGGGCTTCAAATAGGGAAGTAAGTAAACACACCATGAGCAAATGGATGGGTGCTTCAGGTTCAATCAGAGGGGATTTGTTTTTTGTCAGGCTGAAAACAACAACAAAAAAAAACTATCTGTGAGGCTTGTGTGTTCCAGCTTCTATATATTCATATGAATCATGACAATTTTGCATAATACCTCCTTAACAGTGTGATTCAATCATTATTTATATGACCTCTTTTCTTCAAATGTTGGTGTCCCTGAGTCTGCAGAACATTGTCCTTCCTCTAGGCACCGCCAGTCGAATTTAAAGTCAAACACAATGTCAGCACAAATTTAATTTTCATGTTAATAAAGAGCTCCTCAAACGTGCCTTGGTGCACGATAGGAGTTAGAGTGGGTGAGGTGGGGGGGCACCAAAGGCTGAATAACAACAGGAATCACATGACCTGGTTGCCATGACACTTTGGTCTGGGGTTGCAGGGCTGTAATTTATAGCTCAGGGTGGTCAAAGGCAGCGACGATGCTTCCACACACCTGCTGTGAGGATGGTAGTGTTGGTGAAGCCAGGAGGAGTCTGGAGGGGTCACAGGGTGAAGGGGTGTCACGCTCAACCATGTGACTCATAACACCGGTGGGAGTGGGCAAACACACACAGCAGCAAGGTAGAACAGGGCTGTTTTTCATTTAGTTTAATTATTTTCTCCTTGTAGAAGTCAGTGTGTGATATTCAACATGAGAAAGTACATGTGAAAGATGTTCATGTGCTTTTTGGATCAAACTGTAATGGAAGTCAACTTTCATTTGGATGGTGAAAATACAGCTCAGTGCTTGGATTCTCTGTTATTAATAAAGACTGATGACCCCAGAGCCAACCACAGGGTCAGGGTCATGGATCCGTCAGTGTATTTTATGCAAATTTTGAAACATTGCATTCCAAAATGTTGATGGAGTTGTTACATAGACCCAGAACAAGTTTTTATGGTGAAGTCCAAGTGAATTTTTCTCTACATTACCAAGCAATTTATCACCATTTAATTATAATATTATCCTCTGCATTTGTTGAGAGAAAATCAGGTATTTAATTCACTGATCATGACAATGTTCATAAAAGCTCAGTGAATTCAAAGGTTATTATATCAAAACAGAGAACACTGAAGAAAAGATGATTTTTTTCAGAAAAAAAAGAATTCTATATAGATTCAAGCATTTATAACTACTGCTAACTACTACCTTTATCAAACTCCATATGTTTTACTGGTGAATCAATGTTGTAGAAGATAACGGTGTTTCCATGTTCACTACTGAGCCTCTGGGCGTCCAAATGGGTCATATCTGATGACCATGAAAAGATGGCAAACTGTATTTTACACCAATTATTTCCATATAGTGATAGGAATAGTGGATAGAAAGATAGAAAAACACTGTTTAATATAAGGCTGTTCTCTGAGCTCTGACCATCTGTTCATGTTGACAGTACATGATCCAAACTGACTGACTGACATCTCCAAAATCAGCCATTCATTTCATTCCCTGTTTCATCCTCCAGAGGGTCGTGGTGGTGCTGGAGTCTGTCCCAGAGACCAACAGGTAGAAGCAGGGTACGTTATGGATGTGTCTCCAGTTCATAACAGGGTTGACATATGAAGATGAAAAAACATTCACTCTCATGTTCACCCATACCGGCCACCAGTTCACCAGCCAATCTATTCAGGTGCACACCTTTGGATTCAGTTCAATTCAATTCAGTTCAATTTTATTTGCAGAGCTTTATATCACAACAACGTTGCCTCAGAGGGCTTTACAGAATTAGTTGGATATGAAAATAAACAACAGTCAAACAATTGGTGCCAGGCACAACAAACCCAACCCCTTGCAAACGTTTTACCTGATTTGCCCTATCTCTTATCATTGTGAAGAACATATTTTTGTTGACCTTGACCTTTGACCTACATTCACCAAAATGTAATGGGATCTGTTCTGGACCACTTCTCACCTTTCCTGAAAATTTCACGGAAATTGATATTGTAATGTTTGCATAAAGTTGCTGACAATCAAACAAACACACAAACAGACAGACAACCAAATAAAAAAAAAGAACCAAAAACAATACCCTCACCTCCCCTTCAGGGGGTGAGGAGAAATACCAACGGCTGAAAGAGGAGATGAAGAAAATGTGGGGTGTGAAGGCAACAGTGGTCCCAGTAGTGACTGGGGTACTAGGGGCAGTGACCCCCAAGCTGAGTAGATGGCTCCAGCAGATCCCAGGAACAACATCAGAGATCTCTGTCCAGAAGAGCGCAGTCCTAGGAACAGCTGAGATCCTGCGTAGAACCAACCCTCAGACTCCCAGGCCTCTGGTAGAGGACCCAGGCCTGAAGCAGTGAGGAAATATATATACACACACACACACACACACACACACACACACACACACACATGCATATACATATACATACACAAAACCATATTTTAACCTGAAAAACTACTTTCTGTGAGCCAACAGCAGCAGTATTATCATGAGTTATCATCATTATCAACAGCCAGTCATGAATGAATAAATGTAGTAATTCAGAACTGACTTTGGGAGTATGGCAACAATGAGGACTCATTAGACGACTGTGAAAACCAGGTCATGGGTGATTCCAGCACAAAAACCTGCTTCCTTTGCACACACATCTTTCCCTAAAATGCTCAACTATATCTGGTGAATCTGGGTTTTAGAGCGTCATGTTGTGGAGCTCACAGGTCACTTATTTTAATATCTAAAGAGGCACCTGTAGTTGGTTTAAACAAACTCCTTAAAATTAAAAGGTGATGGATATTAAAGCTCCAACACTGATGTGAGTAATAAAAGCTGCAGGATGGGTCTCGTCTGTCAGTTGTTTGGTGAACTCTGTTTTGTGCCACAGTCGTTGACATGCACGTTTGATGTTTTGTTCACGTTTCCTGTCAGAGTAATTGATGGCGACAGCATCAAGAGACCTGAGACCAAACAGATTCATAACCCAGCAAAATAGCAGATGCCAAACTGCCTTGTCATGGTGTAAATATTTCAGAGACATATACAAACAGCTTGACACCGGGGTACACAATCCTCCTGTGACTTTTTCACAAGTTAATTAGTCTCCCTAAGCAATTAGAATTTTTGATTAGGTAAACAATAGGCATGAAATGAGCTTCCCCAAACCTTTGTATCTCCAACCTGTGTGAGTGAAGCGCTCACATCCATATAAAGGCCTTCAGAGGGTCATGTTTAGCTTCCGATGCCAGTATAAGCAAACAGTGTTTAAAGTAATGTAGGAAAAGAAGTGGAGGGTGATGATGAGGAGATGCAATCAGAGCGTCGACTCCTGCCAGAGCGCCTTCATTTATACACAATCCAACAAACACAGTTAATTGTCACTACACTCACCATCCATCCATGTACTTGGAAAACTTCCCTGCTGTTTACATAGTTATTGCTGAAGGGTTTTTCTCCGTTTCATTACATTTATTAAAGCAGCTCAAACGACAAGGTTCAATACTTTTAGGTTCATTTAAATGAAAAAGTCATGCAACTGCTTTTTAAAGCTTTTAATTGAAACATACCCTCAATACTTTTTTTCTAAACAGATATTTTCTTCATTTAGCACAAAAAACTCTGTCCACCTTGAGCTTTATTAACAAAATATCACTGTACACATGTAAATGAAAAAAGAAAAAAAAACAGCTACTATTTTTTTTTCCAGACTTAAAACAGGACACAGCAAACACCAACAAGAAACTAAAAGTTAGAAACTCGAAACCTATATATCTGTTGTTGTTTCATGTTCATCCAGGTAACACGAAGCAGTCATTTCTATTTAGTTAGATAGAAATGACTACTGATAGGTTGGAATGTGTTTCAAACTCTTTTAACATCCTGAAAACCACTGAGTTACTAGGGTTTGAGCTACACAAGCGATACACTACTAGGTTTGAATGAAAGTAGCTTAAGTTGTGTTCCAGTTACATGTAAACTTGATCTGACTTGTATATTAGTGCTGCACATCTGCTATAACCCTAGTTCTGTTGCAGATGTGAAAAGGTATGGGTGAATGAGACAACAAAATGTAGCTAAAACACAGTGGTTAGTACTGTTGCCTCACAGCAAGAAGGTCCTGGGTTTGATTTCCTGGGGGACCCTTTTGTGTGGAGTTTGCATGTTCTCCTCGTTATTGCGTGGGTTCTCTACGGGTACTCCGGCTTCCTCCCACAGTCCAAAGACATGCACTAATAGGTTAATTGCTTAATCTAAATTGCCCATAGAAGTGAATGTGAGAGTGATTGATTGTTCGTCTCTATATGTCAGCCCCGTGACGAACCGGTGACACGTCCAGGGTGTACCCCGCCTTCACCCATAGGTGGCTGGGATCGGCTCCAGCACCCTCACGACCCTCTGGAGGACACAGATGATGAATGAATGAAAAAACATTTGAAGGTCCAGCTAACAACCCCATTTTCACCACAGGAAGTTCATTGGTTACCAGCGAATTTGATAAACCTTGTTACATTTTCAGCTGAATTACCTGGGAAAATTACTTTCCCTCAGCCCTAAACATTCCTTGTAAAAATTACCTGTTAGGGACTGGGACATGAGGGCCGGGGCTGTGGGCTGAGGAACACTGATGGGACAATATATTTTTTATATATTTCAAGCATATTTCCTAAACAAAAGTTTTGTAGAATAGGTTGTTTTAACCACATCTTAAACAAGGAAAAATGTTCCCTTTCAAATGAGGGAATTTACTTGTATAAACATAACCCATAAAAAAGTAAATGTTAAAAGGTAAAAGATAAAACATGTGGGATCTGGGAGTTGACTGGATGGAACATTTACATGTGGAGAGAAGAGCTGTGGAATTAAAATGACTAAACCCCCATCGCAGAAAAAGACACTATTTCCAGTATGCTTTAGAACAGCTCGGAGGTTACAGCACAAAGGTGGAAGATGGATGACTCAAAAAGGCACAAATTCCAACATCCTGTGGACCATATACTATAGTTACATAGTTCTATTACCAGTCAATAATGCAATCAGTCTGGTAAAGATGTTAACAAAACAGACCTGACTTGAATGACTGATGCACCACTACATCAACACTGACACAACAGCTGATCCTCCACAACCACAAAGCAGTAACCTCCGACAAGTCACATACAACCTGGATAATAAACAACAGCAAAAAATGACTTTAACTCTTTTAAATAGAGCAAAAAATGCCTCTCATCCTTCATTTGCACATGAAATCTAAGCCTGTTTCCTGATACAGCATCATCTCCTGTTGAACATGAATGAGGAGGTGATGCCAGAGCTCAGATTCTGTCTGTCCAGTTGGATTCTTATAGATGTTTTGATGCCTTTAAGGGCTGTGTAAGATCTCTCAGATGATGTTCGATAGCTGCCTTGGCCAAGCTGCTGATAAAACCCGAGCTTAAAAATAAACTCTACCTGCCAAAACATTTGCTACGCTTTATGTTAGCAAAGTTTCTGAGATGAGTGGTGCACAGAGCTATCACTTGCCTTAGTAAAGGTCCATATAGGTGCAGTTCTTCGTCTTATCCTTGTGTCTTTTTGGCTTAAAATAAGCCCGATGCCATCAGTAGCCATCCCGTGCTCCAGAGGCATCGCTAGTTTGTTCAGGCTGAAGCTCCAAATGAATCATGAAACTAGGGCCTGGACCAGATACCTCACAGGGCCCCTGGAGCATTCTCTCACTTCACATCCAACTTTGATTGGCTGATTTCAGTCAACATGCAGTGTCAGCCTTTGGCAAAAGGCCAGCGATCCCACTTCAGCTGTGGTACTGTTACATGACGTTCCCAAAAGCACTGAAATCCTGCTCAGTCCCATCACAAAATAACCACTGCCTGTTTCTGTACATTACCCAGAAAACTGAATGAGTTACATTCAGAGAGATTTCAGGTACACTTCAATTTGTATGAAAAACAAATTCTAATTTAGATTTTGACACTGCTGGCCCAGCTCTGAATATGAAACACCCATAATTTCTGACGAGTATAGGAGATGATTCGGTGTTTCATTCATCATTATAATCCTGATTGGCCAGAAACATGATAAGAGATAAAACAAGTCATCACACATTGATGATTACATCTTCTAATACTGTCACAAAATGATTAAATTATTGTACTTATCATATTATTGTAATTATATATTTTCCAACGCTAACAACCACAAACTGTACATCAGACCTTGAAGGGATTAAACTGTTTCCTGGTACAGTGTTCATTCTTCTTCTTCTTCTTTTTTTTTTTGCCATATAATGCATTCAGTTGAAACCTTTCAGGGTTGCCAACAAAGCTAAAGAGATTTTCGTTATTGCATAATCGGGCAAAGCAAGCCAAGTACTATTTTTACAGTACATTTCATGCAAAATGATGGTTCATAATGGAAGGACAGCATAAAATATGCATGAAATTATAAATGAAATTGCATAATCAGGTTCAATGTAACAGATTACAAACTTAATTGAGAATGATTAAGTTAACACAGTATGTTGATCTGTGCACTGGTTTAAAAATGTACAAGAGAAACAAGGTTTAACTGAAGAAAATTACTAAACAAAAGGTGAAACCATAGTTATAATCAACTGTCTATAATTCTGAACAATAGGCATGTGCCCTGAGCCACTCTCCTTGGTATATGACAGTTTCTGTAAGTATGTTTCACAGTTTAAGGTCAATCAGCAAAGCATGTATCTGGACAAAGTGCTCTAAGAATGCAGCCCAAGGTCACTGTTAGACTGTGGAAGAAGCAGTTC
This sequence comes from Ostorhinchus cyanosoma, assembly GCA_029814465.1. Taxonomy (NCBI): domain Eukaryota; kingdom Metazoa; phylum Chordata; class Actinopteri; order Kurtiformes; family Apogonidae; genus Ostorhinchus; species Ostorhinchus cyanosoma. Next base: position 4,158,133 of record JAPTYQ010000017.1, on the reverse strand, counting down.
ATCTGCTCTGCAGAGAACATGAACAGCTGCAACACCTTGTGTTATAGGGGAAAAGACATGCAGTGTCCGAGGAGAAAATGCTTTATCATTTGCTGGGAATGAGCCCAGTTTGTTCCATGGACACGTGTGTTCCACATACGCTCAGGTCAAGAGTAAAGGCTGACCTGATGGAAGAGGGAAAAGCTCACAGCACAGCAATATCTACATGTCAGAGTTAAGTGTATCTGATGGACTGGACCAGGACACCATTCATTGTGTCCTATGAATGGAAACAAAGGCTGATGTCACACACAAGCACGCGCGCAAAAAAAACACTTTTGTTTTTTAAAGTAAATATTATGTTTTGATCTGTGTACACCTATTCAGAACTGTGTTTGGAGCTGTTTTAGCCTAGCATTGTTGAGTTAATGTAATATTTAGCTAAAAATGTCACTACTGAAACGGTCACTACCGAAACGTTTGGGTGGTGATGTTTCGGTAGTGACATGATGGTTTCAGTAGTGATAAAAAGGTAAGTTTATTCTTTTGCTGCATGCTGCAATAATAATAATAATAATAATAATAATAATAATGTTTTTAAACATGAATTGAAATTATCCAACAGGCTGAAAAGGCGAATCAGAAAAGCATAGAGGAAAAGACAAGAAGCCCACAGGATGTTAGTGAAAAAAACAGAAGGAGATGCAGATGTTTAGTCAGGCTTCCTCACCACCGAGCACCACTAGCTCCAGTGAAGATGATCAGACACTAGGGTGTCGGCCTTCAGCCCAAAAGAGGGTTAGGGTTACCTAGTGTCACACTAAGTTTAAGTTTAAATTAAATGAACTTGATACTATGGTCACTACTGCAATAATAGTCACTACTGAAACAGTACTATCACTACCAAAGCACCAGTTCATTCATTCATTATCTGAACCCACTTTATCCGCATGAGTGCTATCCACTGCACCACCGTGCCGCCTCAAAGCACAAGTTGTTTTGTTAAAAATAAAAGATAATGAGTTATCAACCTGTATTTTAC
>JAPTYQ010000017.1:4077354-4105298 GCA_029814465.1 Ostorhinchus cyanosoma | reverse complement strand
ATTTTTCTGTTTATCTGACTGTTGTTTGTTTACATCCTGTAAAGCCCTGTGAGATAACCTTGTTGTGATATAGGGCTTTACAAATAAAATAAAATAAAATTGAATTGAATTGAATTGAATTGAAATTGAAATTGAAAGAACCTTACAAGCAGAAACACTGGATACTGTGGCATATTTGCCACATTGCACTTTGAGTACTTGACATTTTTGCCATTGTGCTCAATTTTATGTGCAGGGGTTCAAGGGGGTTTATGTTAATATTTATTTATTTTAATGTCTTATTGGCCTCTTTATGTTTATTTTTATTAATGTGACACCATTAGCCAAACCTGTAGGCTGAACAATGCCTTACCTATTTGTTGCTGTCAAGCTGTTGTTCACACTATATTAATGAAACTTTTGCTCTTTCAAAGTTAAAGCACTTCCTACACATCTTGAAGCTCACAATATCAATATCCTTCCTTCAAAGTACCGGTGCAACAATACTGCCCTTAATCAGTCACTATCACCTCAGGTTCATATCAAGACGTTTCTGAAATTCATCTCATGATCACCTGCATTTCGTGACCCCCAGGGAGTCGCGACCCACACTTTGGTAACCCCTGAACTAGAGGCTAGACATTGATATATTCATGCTGTTACAGGCATGGATACCCCACAATTGGTTTCTTTCAGGGCAGTATCTTGGCCACAGGTCATTAATGGTTCTCAGGCGCACCTGCCATGTTTCTCCTCAACTGGCTGTGATTAGTCAGTTAGTCTTTAAAAGGAGCTTGAGCTTCCCAGCTAAGTGGGCTGTGTGCTGTCCAAGCACGAACGTCCCTGCTTAGGTTTTCGCTTTCAGTTGGCCATTTTTCCACTCTTTTGTCCACTCCTCCACCCTGACTAGCGACCCCAATTTCAAAGCATGTTCAAGGCCCGCTTTTTGATTTATCTATCTCTGTGATAGATTCAGTCAGTGAGCCAGTTTACATGCACTCTAATACTCTGATCACTATCTGATTTCTGGAGTTATCAGATCATTTAAGAAATCATGTAAACAGCATAATCTGAAATGTTTTGTCAGATAACAGCAGTCATTTGATTATGAGAAACTGGATTAAGACACCTGGATTTGTCATCAATACTGTCTTCCTACATGTACACAGGTTAATCTGATTTTATTTTGTTCTTTTACATAGGCACGTGTAAAAGAAATAAAATTGTAGAAAACAGAAGTTATGTATAGACCCTTTCACAGTTTTTAAATAATGTGACATATTTTTGGGGCGAGGCTTAACTGGAGGCAAAACATCTCGAATGTGCTAGCTTGTCAACGTGGATTAGCATGTTTTAACAAAGTGTTTTTGCTGAGATGGACGGGGAAAACGAATATTTTAGTGGATATGTGAGTACACTCACTTTCCAAGACAGTAAATGTTATTTTAAAAAAGTTGTCTCTAGCTGATGGGACGACATTCCCTGGACCCTACACGATCACTCACTGGATGGACAAGAAGTTAGCGGAACCACTGTGGGGGCCAACGCAGCATGCATCTTCGGCCTGTACAAATGTATAAAAGTAATGTAATAAATATAACATGAATTCCCAAATTAAAGATTGACTTGACATTACTTCAGTCATAATTTAGCCTAATCCATAATGTTATACAGGCAGAAACTGATGATTCATTCCTTATCAACCTTACCTGATATGAAGTGTGTGCTGCACACTCGTGGGTTGTTTATGATTGTATCAGTCCAATCCTTTCGTCTAATTGCATTCAACCAAAGATGTCTATGACTGTTTTGACTTGCAGCAGGTGGTATACAATAAAATTTCAAATCTGACTTTTTGGTTTTGTGGTTTTGGCACAATGGTGACCAATGTTTGCCTCCGGCTTCCCACTGTTTTGCCTCCAGCTAATATTGTATCATCACAGTGACGTGGGCCATGGAGGGGTCTATTCAAATGTGAGCAGAAGACAATAACAGGAAGTTTGAGTACCATCATTATGTACACACTCCGAAAGAAACTTTGTAATGGACTGGAGCATCCAAACAAGATTTTTTCATTATTGCATTTCTTGTGTGCATGTAAACGCATTAGATCTGGCTCAATGTTTACTCTGTTTACTGGAGATGCAACCGTACAGGGAATCCACGGTTTGGTAAATATTGTGGTTCATGAGTCACGGTTCACGGTTTGGTACGGTTCAAATGCAGAGCCCAGTTGTGCACCATAATGGAACAGGGAGCTGATGGAGAGCATTAAATAAATAGGTTTGCCCATTTCTACATCATGTGTCACAGTGTTGTGTGTCACTGCCTTCATACTTTCATGCGTCCACCGTGCTTAATTACCATACTGGACAAATGCTATGAAGAAGTGTAAAGTTTTTTTCAAGAAGAAGAAAGTCAATAGTAACAAACATGGTGATGATGGAGGTTTTACTAATATGGATACACTGTGTGTGGTTTATAGACTGTCTTTCTCCTGTTGTCATCGTAGTCGACGCTAAAACCAAACTTTTCCCAAAAACCGCGGACTTGTAAGAGGATGATGCCTCTTCATACTTTCTTTTCTCTGAGTCCTATTTGCTCTGTTTGTAGCCTACTCGCCGGCTTTGCTCTCTTGGCTCTGTGGCTTGTCTCCTGGCTCGCTCTGCAGGTAGAGCCCCGGCACGAGCCCCAGCTCTGCGGCTCAGTCCTCGGCCACGGCCACCGTAGATTATGGTCGCTTGTGACAATTTTTTTTTCTGATGCTGACAACTTTTTTTCTGATATCCGATTCCTTTTTCCCTGACACCTGATGCCTGACTCTGTATGCCATTGAACCAAAAAGGGCATATTGAACAGTCCAATAAAATATTGAATATTGTTGCATTCCTACTGTTTACATGACCATAAAAGTGAGAGTAATCTGATAATTATAATAATCAGATCTAACAAATAAATGCACTTAAAAAATGCACAAATCAATAAACCCTGGTTTAGATACCCATTATCGGATTTCTTTCTGAGTACATACATACTTTGTGATGGTAGACTTGAACTTCCTGTTGTTGTCCATGCACATTTGACTACATAACTTCCGTTCTTTAGGATTTTAATTGTGTTTACACATGTGCAGACGTAAAGGAATGAAATAAATCAGATTAATCTGCCTGGTGCCGCCCATATTACTTACAATGGTCACTAAAATATGGGATGTTCCTTCTTGGAGCCTGTACTCTGTCCAAATGAAGAAAGTACACCTACGTACAGATATGATGTGTTTTTTTTCTGGAAAGGTTAAGCCAAGGCATCAGGGACATGGAATATGATGTATTACCTCTGCATCGAGCTACAGAGCAGAACAGTAGAGTGACATCATAGGGAATCAGAACAGTGATTGGTCATGTATTTAATCCAATTCCTATCTTAAAACACTTATGAGTGGACAACTGTCTCCAGCCTGGATACAAAGGTAGCAGTAGATCTAGATCTAGACCACATCACCACCTTTTGTGGTTAATGATGCCAAAAAGTATCCTGCACTGAGCCTTTATCACTGTGACATTGGGTAAGTTTATCAAAATGATTCCATGATGAATAAATGCCAGCAAAATATTAAAGTTTGACACATTTTGGTATCTACAAAGACTTCTGTATACTTGCATCAGTATCAGTGATTCAACAACTGATGGTTCTGCTTCAAAGAGAAGCTGAAACTTAGATATGTTTTGTAAAACCAAATGTTTGTACATTCAATATGTGGAAAAATGACCCACAATGAATGTACTGGCATGTCATTTTTGTTTGCACAAAAAGATTATAATTTCAGTTTAACTTTAAGTTTAGTATGAAATAAAGTGAATACTTTTGTAGTGTTTCAGTGAAGTGCATCTTGTGCAGCTGCCATAACTAGCTATGTTTTAAAAAAGACTAAAGGTCATCCAGAGAAACTGTGGAGAAGAAACTAAAGGCCAAAGGAGCATGATGACACCAAAAACAGCGACTGACACAATACTCCAGGATGGAGTATGCTACAGTTGTTCTGATGTTCCTCATGTTTTACTACATTGTAAAACATAAGGTGCCTGCACTTGAAAACCCTTGGCCTTCAGTCCACACCAAAGGTTTTGTATACGGACAACAAACTGATGACAATACCCTGCGGCGAAGACCAAGGGTAATAAAAGCATGTGATCTGCACCGAAAAGATGTAAAAGATGCACTTTTACTTCAGGGACAGTTTGGGGTTGAGGAAAAGTTTATTTATTTATTTAAATTTTGTATAAACAGGCCAAGGTTTTTCAAAATACCAAGTAGATGATACACTCTTCTGTTGTGGAAAAGGGGCAGATGAACTTAATCATAACTAATCCTACCTTCATGTGCTATAGGAATTATGGTAAATACTAGTTCCAAACTAAAAAATTGCACAGGAATGATAAACAATTCTTTTATGAGCATTCTGCTGCTGTTATTTACAGATTTATAACATACACAGTTTGCAAAAAAAATAAAATAATAAAAAATAAAAAAAAAAATGCTGTAACACATGAATCAACATGTCCAAAACAGGTTTACCCAAGTAACAGGCCCAAAAGCCCTTTACCACAATACACTTCAAAACTCAAGAAAACTTTATTAATCCTGAGGGGCAATTCTCTGTCCAGCCAGCAGTGCAAACATTGACAAAACACACCACACAAAAAAAAACGATTCATAAAAACACGGTTCCAACACAATACAGTACATAAATGATAAAGTGCTATTTAAAGTGCCAATGCCTATGACAAAGAAGTTTGTATGTCTGTTTGTCTTCTAGGGTAACCACATGTCTTCAGTCCTTCCCTGACCTGTTGTTCTTCTTCCCTTTTTCCCTTCAGCCTCTGTGGGGATTTCTTTCGCTCAGTGGTTCAGGGTTCTATGTTTTCTATATTTGGTCTGGGTTAAGATCGGTTCCGTTAGCGAGGGTGTGGTCCTGTAGTAGTCATCTGTTCACTGTCAGAAGTGCTTCCTGAGTGGGTGCAGGTGAAAAGTGATGTGACATTATATCAAACCATGGTTTTGTCCAGTTCCATTGTTACTTATTTGATCATGTTGCTGAAATACTGTTAACATGGTTCAGTGTGGTTCCAACCAAAGGGGTCAAAATGCTTGCTAGGAGTTTTTGAAAGGTTGTAAGAGACTCAGTACGTTTACATGCACTTAGAGAAAATCAACTTATTGCCTTAGTTCGGCTAATATTGAAATTTTATAAGCCATGTAAACACCTTAGACAGACTGGAATTGAACCGAACTGGAGTTTTAGAAATCAGATTATTTGTGCCCAGTGTTAATTTTGTCATCAAATTTTGGTTTAGTCTTAGTCTAGATGAAAATGTCATTTTAGTTTTAGTCACATTTTAGTCTTCTGAATCATTTTAGTTTTTGTCTAGTTTTAGTCGACTAAATGTCTTTGAGATTTTAATCGACTAAATAGTACATTTAGTCGACTAAACGTGTCCGCACTTCAATTATAAATAATAATAATAATAATAATAATAATAATAATAATAATAATAAAATAGCATTTTAAGGTTAGCTCACACTACTGTTAGCTAGCAAAATGCTAAGCTTACCTTTTGCGTGAATATCGGGATGAGTGATTTGCAGATGTTGTTTTACATTGGTGGTGTTTTTCCCGCAAGCATGTGTCCACATGATTCAAGATGGCATTTAGTCTTGTCTCCTTTTTTTGTTGTAATGGAAATGAATCCACACATCATCACGGTGCTGACGACTGGTGGCTGCCATTGTTGCACATTTATGAAAGCGGCAAGAGAATGTGCTCAGGGAGCTGGAAAAGAACGGGCTGCGTGCGTGCAGGTGCGTGCATACCTGTCTGCCTCCCCAAATCCATTTTACCCTTTATTTATTTACTTACAGTCTTTATTTATTGATGAAAATTACAGTTGATTTCATTGTAGTTTTCGTCATCACCCATTTCTTTTTAGTCAGTTTTTACTTAGTCTTCAGTGCTGCAAAACAGGCCAATGACTAGTCATTTTCGTCATTGTCTTATCAACGAAATTAACACTGTTTGTCCCAGATAATGCAGTTCTTAATCGAGCTATGCCGGCAAACCACAGTTAGCCAGACTATTGACTGGCCTGGCCACTCCCCCTTCCGGAAGTGACAAGAGTCACGGAATGACCACAACACAGTGGCAATGGCATTAGCAGAAAGCTAAAACCTTCTGCTAATATCACAAGACTTTGCGTGTAGCTTACGTGTGACCCAATCAGGATGAACAGTTTGAACCAAATGTTGCATTGTTGTCGTCCATATCCTCGCTCAGTGTTGTTGTCCTCCTTCGACTACGTCTGCCTCAAATCTGCTGCGTTTGTTTACTAATTGTAATACAGGGGATGGATTCACCCAGGTAGAGTCTGTGGTAGAGTGGTCTATTGATAGCTTTTTCCTTCTCCAGCTTTTGCAGGCATTCTATACCTTTCTTCTTGCAGCTGCTTGTGGGGTTTCGCCTCAGTGTCTCCTAGGTGGTGGTATCAGTGAGTAAGCTGGTCATTTTGTTGTTGTAGTCCACTGTCTTAAGAAGCACAGTACATCTCCCTTTGCCAGCTGGCAGGATGGTAACATTTCGATCCCTCTTAAGAGAAGCTAAGGCTTTTCTTTCTTCAGTGGTGAGGTTGGATGGAGGTGGCTTAGCGCTAGAAAGGGCTGCAGTCACCTTCAGTCTGATGGACTCCAACTCTTTGTTTCTGATTGCAGACTGTGGCTGTGATGAGAGCAACCACTGGGATCTGTTTGGAAGTCACGGCAAAGTTAAGTCCTTTGGCCAATACTGCAATCTCTGGTTGAGTGAGACTTCTGTCAGACAGATTTCTGACCCATTTTTCTTGAGAAACCCGCTGTGATGTTGTGGTTTGTTATGGTTGAAGATTTCTGTTTGGATTGTAATGTCTGTCTTTCTGAAAGTTGTGCCTTTTCAGTGAATCTGGAAACTTCAGAGAAGATTTCATTGGACAGGAGGTTGGATGGTTTAGTTGATATTTCTTCTGTGTCTGTGTGGATGGCGAAGTTCATCTGTTGTATTCTTTCATTAGTTAGGTGAGATAGTGTGTTCTCAAAGATCTGTGTTGCTTTGTGTCCCTTCAGAGTGGAGCGTAGTCATAGGCTGTTGGGGATTATTCTTTGTCTACATCTCAGGTCAAAACACAGATGGTGTCTGAATTCCGCCAGCTTTCTGGATATCCGTTCATGTTCCTGTTAGAGATGTGATATTCGCGAACGAGTCGAGTCTGTTGAGTGGCTTTTTTAATTGAACAATGAGAAACGATTTGCTGTCGTGAGCCATTTGTTTGAGAGTTGTGCTTATTTGCAAATTGCCCATGCTGCCTTCATGTGTCATCTGTGTGCCCCATGAGTCTGAGTTGTCCAAACTGCCTTCACCGGAACTACTAATGGCATCTCCAAGTTTGAGTTGTCCACAGCACAGTCCATTCACGTGAACACAGCGATATATGCGCAGCTAATGGATCTGAGCCCTTGTTTGTAAAGTAATTCAGGTGTACAAAGACCAGGGAGGGGAGTACAATTTAGCATTCACATTTTTATCATGTCCTATTTTTTGTTTTAGTTTTAAAAATGTATTAAATGAAAAAAGTGTGAGTGTGTGTGTGTGTGTGTGGAAAATTTTACAGCAAAGTTGTTTTGCATGGAATTTATCTTAGTTTTTATTGGGGTTTTTTGGTGAGGGAAAATTCAAAATAGCGATCTGTCTGTCAAAGCACAGGAATATAACACCACCTTATGGAATGTTTACAAAGAAAACACAAACCAAATGAAATTATAATTGATATTTCAGAATATTTTCCACCAATAGAGTATATATTGGTGGGGTGTGTATGTTTGAATTAATCTGATCCAAATCTTATAACTGCTACAACTGATTGTTTCCTTGATAAAAACGAGTTACCTCCAATTGACTTTTAAAAAATAAATAAATAAATATAGACTTAGACTTCCTTTATTGTCATTGCACAAAAAAACACAACAGAGAGATTTTGGCAACAAAATGTCGTTGCTTGGGATTAAATATATTCTATATAACTTTAAAAACAAGCTAAAAATAAATGAGTGCAATAAAGAATAAACGGATAAACAGAATGTAAACAACAGAATATATAGAGCAGAACAGAATAACCAGTATAATTAAACATAACAATGAGCCAGTTTTTGAACAGCTGTTTGAAAGGAATGGTTCCTCAAGATCCAGCTCCCTTGAAAGACCTCGAAATCCAATCTCTAGTTCCTTTACAGTTGTAGGGTGTCCATTCCACAATGGTTAGTAAGATATAAGTCCTCAACAACCTTGAAACTCACACACAATACCCACTATGACCCTGAAACCCAAGGCCACATTTACATATAAGAATAAACTACCCCAAACATCTGAGTACTTATGATATGTATGTTTAAGACAAAGTACTGCACACACCATTAAATAGAATGCTGTTATAGACCAGATAGACCCCAGTGAAATCACGCAAACGTGGATGCTCTGAGCTAAACTGTTCCCTTCTGTATTTCTCACCTCATTGTGCAGATGGCCCCACCAGGCTTGTCTTATTTCAATTATGAGAGTGAATGTTGTCATAGTGTAAGAATAGCGTCAAGCCTGAATAAACAGACTGAAGATTCCCATGTAAACACACTGATGTGCTCTTAAGGGGATGAAGGTGAAAACGCGGTAAATGTAGAACGAAAAAGCAAAACAGGCTCTGAAACAGCCTGGACGGTTAAAAATAACAGCACGTTTCAACAGAGACAACCACCGGCCAGGACAAAGGTCTGAATTATTTACAGATGCTGCTGGTTCCTAAAACAGAATAGTGTGTTCTGTGATCTTAGCGAAGAACTGATCAGAGACATGGAGAGTTGTCGGCTTAAAAAATGTAGAACTTTGCCAGCCTGCGAATATCAGCGTCGTCTTTGTTGGTTCACCTGTACAAACCACAGAATGAACAACAGTAAATAAAGTGGGTCTGTAACTGTACATGACGCACCTCTAATGCAGCCTGGGCAAAGGCAGGGATAATGTAACAGAATACGCACAAATAAACTGTTTTGATGATTTCATAATGTACACGAACCAAGAGGTCCACAACCAAATGCAAGCGTTTAAATACGTTCTTCATTTGGGTTATGGCAGTTTTCACTGTTTCATTCAGACAACGCATGAACATAGGGAAAGACAATGGATAATGCCACCTCGTAAATGTGGTTGCACTGTTGCCAACTCCTCAGTAATGAAAGGATCTATTGTCTGTCCTAAATGCTGGTAGAAGTTGTTAAATGACATCACCCACTTTTCATAATTGTAAATTTGAATGTAATTGTACTGTACGATGTAGGAGCAATGAATAATACTGTGTTTGAGACACAAAGTGAATATAACCACACCCTAAATATGTTTAGAACAATAAATGAACTAACCTTACACTCCACTTACGAGACTACTACATGTCACAGTAAAACATGAACATTTTCAACCATAGCATTTGTAAATATAATAATTTAATAATCTAAATGGATCAAAAAGAGACAACAGAGAAATGTGGCAATGTCCGTGGGACTGATTTATATCCAGTGATTTGTTTTTGACACAACAATACACGCATTCACATCAGTCTCCAAAACTCTCCAACAGCCACAGAAAGTTGATAGATTTGACACTAGTTGCTTTTTTGATAAAGTCTCTAGAGAGGTCTAAAAAAATCACTAAATATACCAACAAAGTACCAACAAAACACTGTTTTTCTGACAGACAGAGAAAATCATTTGGTGTCATTTTAGAAGAAAATGTGTGTTTCAGCATTTGTGTAACTTGTCAGATGTTGATAGAATGGTAAATGGTTGGTACTTATATAGCATTTTCCCACATTTTTATGGTGCCCAAAGCACTTTATAAAACCTCACATTTTACTCATTCATGCACACACATACACCAGTAGGTGGCTGCCACCATGCAAGACCCTACAGGGAGCAATTTAGGGTTCAGTGTCTTACCCAAAGGAACTTTGACATGTGAACAGTTGGAGGCGGGATTTGAACCACTGACCCTTTAGTCATTGGTCAACCTGCTCTACCAACTAAGCTGCAGCCAACCAAAAAAATTTCAAAGTAGCTAAATTTGTTGGTAGTCTGAAAAGTTAACAAATCTAGCATAAAAAAGTGAAAAATTGGCATCAATGTATGGATGTTTTATAATGTTTCATGAAGACCCCACCCCCCAAAAAACAAAACAAAACAAAAGAAAAAAAAACAACTTGAATTTATTCTCCATGCACCATCAAACAGTTAAGTTGCAGTTAAAGTTCATGTCAGTCCAGACTCATATGCAAATGAACCTAGAAATCAATCTATAAAATGTATTATTCCTTCGCATGGTTTTCATGTTGATTGCAGATTATGGTGATAAATAATGGGCAGAACACTGTCACCTTATGATGACCTTTGCCCTTTTGGATAGAAAATGGTTATCATTTTACCCCATTAGACATTTGTGTACATTTATCATTATTAGCAGTAGAATTCCTTAGTTATGGCTAAAAATGAATTTTATGTGAATGACTTTGACCTTGAGGTCTTTAAAATCCCCTTGAGGTGTTTATCTCATACAAGGGAAGCTGACCTTTGACCTTTTGGCTATCAAAAGTTATCACATCATTATTTTATCCAAAAGCACAATTACATGAAATCTTGTCATATACATTTTGGAACATAAATTCATGTCATGGCCAAAGATGACTGATGATTTGTGACTTTGCAGTGAACCTTGATCTACGTAAATCTAACTAGTGAATGTTTTCACCAAATTGAAAGACATTCTCAAATTCACAAGAATAGAGTCAATGGATGTTCAGCTCAGCAGGGCAAAAGGAAAAACTGAAAAAAAAAAGACCTAATGCAAGGACTACTCATACCATCACATTTGTCTTCCATTGCCAGACTGTGGTGTAGGTAGAAAAGTCCGTCTGCATGGATTATTTGGTGAACATGGGGCTGATGTTAAAGAAAAAAAAAAAAAATAGAAGCGATGCACGTGTCTGGTCTCTGCACCTCCTCATTTAGCTGCTTGAGCCAGGTTACAGTCTCCAAAAAATTACATTTTGTAAGATGTTTAAATAAATTTCCCTTTCAGTAACTTAAAGCACCGTCTGCGTACCGGATGTAGGCAAAATTTTCGTTTGGTGAAATCTCCATATTTGTGTGGTTAGGATGTAAAAAATGCAGAAAAGCAAATCTAATTGGACAAAAGATGCAAAGGGTGTCTAAAAGGAAGTTTTTGCAGTGATAGATACTGTGTATGTGATGTCAAGGGGTGTCATTAATAACTGCATATCAACCACCTCCATTAGTAAAGACACCGCAACTCCCTCGACAGAAGTGCTTTGACGACCTTCTGCCGAGCACAAACAGGTTTAAAAGCCCTCGCTGCTGAGCAAAGAGACTGGCATGTCCTGTGTGATACGGATCGATAGTGAGCGCTGCTGAAGTGCCGCCTCCTTTATATCTGCTGAACCTTAGCTCGAAGGGTTAAAGGAACAGGGGAACACAAGGGCAGGCCTGGGCGCACTCAGAATCCATGATGAGGAGGAGGCTAAGGAGGCAGCAGAGCTCTCACAGGTTAGGAAAAAAAAAACAAACAATTACACAGTCAAAACAGGCCCTCAGAAAGACGGCAGCCAAAAACAAATATAATGTCCAAGGAAATCTGCTGGGAAGAGGAGGTGGGAGGGTGACAGAAGGCGAGGGAGGGTTGGTTTGTGGTGAAAATGCACTATTGTCTTTTCTAGACTTAAAAGTGTGAGTGCTTGGCATAGATCTGAAGTCAATAATACAATTAACCGAGAGACAAAAGAAACAAAAACCACAAGTACATAAACTGAGAACTTGCTTCATATTAATCAGATGAGACAATATAGATGTCATTTTACAAAAGGACTCTATGTCCTTGAATAATGTAATTGTAAACCCTTTCTCTAAATAATTAATAAGCTCTTGTAAAATGAGTAAAAAAGGACAGTAGTGACCTGTTTCCTGTTAAATTTAGTAATTCAGTCATTAGTCAGTCTTTTTTTTTTTTATTATTTGTTTTATTTAGTTCAACAGCCAATAGGCCATAAGCTATTGAAGTAGTTCCCAACCTTTTTTGACTCATGACCCCAGTTTAACATCACAAATTTCTGGCGATCCCAGACATTCAAAACAGAGATTTTTTTTTTTTTGCTAAAATTAATTTGTTTTTGATCATGTAATAATGTAATAGTTTTTTATACTATGTTGTAAATAAACATTAATTTTAGACACATTTAGTCTATATAATGTATATTATTATGGACGGAGGCAGAACAGCCAGGTGTAGATTACTTCACAAAGAGAGGATTTCATTTCCCTTGGTCAGGATATGTACATCATCATCATCATCATCATCATCATCATCATCATCATCATCATCATCATCGTCGTCTTTATTACCAGACTCAGAAGTCCATTTAAACAAACAAGCAAACAGTCAGTCCAGCTTTTATTTACAAGGCTGCGATTGAATACTGAACAAACAATAATTCAAACTATGAACTATGGAAGAACTGCAGCCTTATAAACAGCCCAAAATGAACATTTGAAAGACCACAGTTCCACAGCGCTTCAGTTTCAGCTTCAGTTTGTCATGTTTTTTACATATTGGGATCATCTTTGCCAACTCATCATATTTAATGGGACAGCTGAGCCTGCGCACGTCGCTACAGCCTTTTTTTATTCATTTAATTTGATCAATTACTAGAAATTTCTTTCAACCCCATTTGAATTCCAGGATACCCCATGTGGGGTCACGACCCAAAGGTTGAATCAAGTGAACTACTGTGAAGGCGCTGCGTACGGTGTCATTGTCATTGTTTTCATTAGCAATTTCTTCGAACATCTTCTCCTACAAAACTACTGGTTGGATTCATTTAAATTTCTATATTTACCTTCCTTGCGACAATGTCTACAAAATTTGCTCACAGACATTTTGATTATTTTTTTATGGATTTTTTAATTATTGAACATTTTGCCTATAATATGCTATATTATAAACATATTATAAGGTATATTTTGTCTTCTAAGTAGGAAATGGTTAGCGACATCAATATAGTTACTACTGAGCACTGATAGGAAGTCACTTTCATTTAATTTGTTGTGTTATCCTCCAGTGAAAGTACCACCCACTTCAATTGGGAGATTGAACTCCTGCATCAAGACCACAGGACTCTAACATAATGTCAGAACCTGAAAACCTCACTAATTCAACTGGTTACTGATTCTTGGAAGAACATGCCAGTGAGATACAGGGCCTATTTTTAGTCACTTTAGAAATTCTACTTTTATCTTTTCTTCACTTACTTTTGTATTTGATGCCTCTTGTCTTGTGCTGCTGTAACATTTACATTTTGTTGTTAAATCTGTGTAAGCTGTTAAATCCTTTTTCAAGTTTATGTAATGACAACAAATGTGCCTTCTATTAAGTGCTAAAAGAGTTTGTTTTCCTTTAATATGGGGTATTATAGCACAGTCTCACCATTTACTGTCATTCATTTTTTTTCTGAGATACGAGCCCTGAAAAGGATTGTTTCTGAAAACTGTGGCCAAAGGAGAGGTATTAGAAACATTTAGGGAAAAAAGCCTTTTTAGGGTCTCAAACAACACACTATTTGACTAACAAATGCATCAGCTTCATGTGCGACTTTTGTTTATCCTAACTCTAACCCTATGTGGCGCTCTATGACACATTCAGGCAGGTTTGTGTAGAAGAAAACTTTTCTGAAAACAGTCTCTTTTGTACAATGTTATTGACATTGGAGGAGGGTAAAATAACCATTTCTTTAAATACCCGACTATGTGTTCACATGACATTAGGAAAGGTTCAGGCTTAATTTGTTTTGTGGAGAAAGTGTTAATTGTTTGGGTTTTTTTTACCACATATTTTTGTATATTTTACCACATAGAATGTCATTATGTTAAATTATTCTGCATCATAACAGTAAGGATAAATACTCTGAGTATTTCCTTCATATCCGTACTTTATTGAATCGGTTCATTGCCATAGCATCAACACCCACTGATGAAGCTGTACTTCCCCTGTACACTTAACCTCAAGAATCAGCGAAGGTTAAGCTTTGTCAGTTTAGTTCAACGTGACATTTTCAGCGTTCTATGAGCATCTGTCCTCATTATTATCACAGATGCTCGGTGGTTGTTCAACTCACTGGGGTTTATCATGTACAATGTGAAGCTTTATGTTGGTCGATTATGTTGAACTATGTTGGGAACTTATTTATACAATAAATTGAGATGTATTTTACACTTTACATTCACAGACTTTTTGCCAGTTATAAATGACTCACAAATAAATGTTTTTCATATTGTCTAATCAAAGAACAAGATAAAGGAAACTAAGAAACCAGTAAACTCTGGCTTAGATGATTAATGACCTACAAAGAATTTGCAACCTAATTAATTAAACCTAGCTTTTTATCCATCCTTTAGAAGTGTAGTTGTATTGAAACGTGGTACCCATGTTCCCATTGAAACTGTGCAAAACTGTGAAGCCACTGCATTAAGAGCAGCAGTCACATACGGCTAAAAATACCAAATCCAATCCAGCTTCCATGTGTTGTAAAAGCTCTGCTGAGGTCACTTTACAAGTCTTAAATGTGTTTTCATATGGTCAACCATGATGGAAAGCCCTGGGCCCGTGACATTTTGGGTCAGTTGTGGGTGTTTGGTCAGGAAGAACCGAGAAGCTGAGTGTGGTGAAGCTGTGATGACTGCTGGGGTGGAAAGGCTGAATCAGAGGCTGAGGGAGGGGTGGAACTGAGCTGCAGCTGATGGTCACGTTCTGCTGTTAGCGTGCTTCTACCAAAAAGACAATGGACCTTAGCCCAGGCAGCACATGCCTATAAATAAGGCAGCGAGCACGCAAGGTAATACTGACAAGGAAAGAGGCAGCACAGGAGTCCATTAGTCTTATAAAAAATGAAGGCAGGCGTTAGCGGTCAGGCTGAGACAACAAACTCTGAAGTTGAACAATCAGTGCTGAAGACAATGCATGCAAAAGCACTGACCTGGATGGAAACCCCCAAACTTCTGCTTCTCTCTTAAGAGTTGATAATGGAAAAAACACAGCTGCTGAGAGGCAAGTGCAATACTTCAAACTGTATCTACTGCATCACTTCCATCGTCTTCATCTGAAAGGTTCAGGAGCTCTAAAAAAGAGTGTTTCATTTCCCCCCACGGGCAACTTCTAAGGAAGATAGATTTAGCACAAAGGTTACATCAAAACTCATTCAGAATTGCAATGCTTTCGCTTTGCAATTTAGCCATCATTATAATCAATCATCCACATGCTCTAAATTGCCAAATGAGACCTTTCGTGATGTGATCAGAGCTATTTGTCAAAGGACATGAAGGATATGAATGCAGCGGTTGATGAGAGTTTGGTCACAGATCGCTAAGAAAACCAAGAAAGAAAAGCAACAGCTGAATAGCTCTGAGTGTTGAAAAGAAGGCGATCTAAGTCACAAGCATGAGCCTCTTTTAGGTTCCAAAAATAAACAGTTCTCTAGAAAATGCTTTACTGAGGGTTGCAAGATTAAGAGAGCAGCCAGAAATGTGGGTTTTAAGAGGAATTTGTGGAAACTGGAAGCACCAGAAAATGGCAATAGATAAAATCTGAAAGCAGGCGAGGACAGCTGTATGCTACGGCAGTGACATATTGGAACGCTGAGGAAGCTTTAAAATTAACTATACACTATATTCTATCTATCTTCAAAAATACTCATGTGCATATTGAGAGTGTTATTGATCTCCATATTGGCTGCTTAGAAATCTTTTAATTTAAGGTGAGTCAAACTTCAGTTAAGGCGACATAAAGGTTTAGCAGGAGGCGTTAGCATCATGTCCTCTTTGTGCCTCCTTAGCATGGTTTCTGTGGTGAATTACAACACACTGGTAAAGAAGCACAACTGTGACAGAACTCAACAAGGCTTTACTACATAGAATACATTATGGATAAAACCACATGAAATTTACTGACAAAATGATGGAGCAATTTACATCCATACTTCTGCTGAATGAACTTCATCCTGGGGCGGGGGGGGGGCAACACTACCCTACCCTGCTCTGCCCTGTCAATAACACACAGGTTGTGACTGACTTTTCTTCCACCTATAACCCACACTGCTGCCACTAACTTTCTCCTGAACTGAACTGTTGCA
Source organism: Ostorhinchus cyanosoma (assembly GCA_029814465.1). Classification (NCBI taxonomy): domain Eukaryota; kingdom Metazoa; phylum Chordata; class Actinopteri; order Kurtiformes; family Apogonidae; genus Ostorhinchus; species Ostorhinchus cyanosoma. Next base: position 4,089,006 of record JAPTYQ010000017.1, on the reverse strand, counting down.
AACATTCCAAATCCACATAAATATATTGTATACTTTGCCTCTCTCTCTCTCTCTCTCTCTCTCTCTCTCTCTCTCTCTCAGTCACTCAGTATGTGAGGTACGCACATCAGGCCGTACAGACATACATCTGCAGGCGCTATTGTACATGTTCATAGTCTAATTAGCTGAATTATTTTGACATGATATGAAATCTTAATCCATTCGGTTTGATGTTATGTTTTACAGTCTGATGGAGTTGCCCGTTCGCCATAAATCTCCTGCCATGTTCACGTGATCATCTCTTATCTATGGTCCTGAAACTTAATTAGGCCATCCCCCAGATCACAGGTGTGGCCGTCACAGAAAAATAAATGTTTCATATATTTTTAGTTTGCATTAAAGACGAATGTTCAACTGTTCAACATGTAACAGGACCTAGCGTTAAAAAAAAAAGAAAGGCCTGTTGATAAGCTTTTCATGATTAAAAAAAACATCCCCCTCTCTGTTATATTATTATATATAACTATTAGATGAATTCATACCAAACTGGGTTTATAGATTGCCAGTGATCCAGAATAGATCCATTACATTTTGGGAAAAGTAAGTCAAAGTTCAAATTTTTTCTGATTTTTTTTTTTTTTTTTATCAGTTTTTTCCTCATTTTCTTATAATGGGCAAAATCTCACATGTCTGTAGCAGCAAAACTATTGGTTGAATTCATACCAAACCAATTTTGTTTCAATTTACTCCAAACTTGCCACCTATATAGAGGTCATTTATATGCAGATATCAGCACACACATAGACGTGATGACATCAGCTGGACTGATCCCAAAATGAGCTACAATGCATGTGAGGGGTGGGGTTTGTTGTGCCTGGAACCACTTGTTTGTTTCTTTGTTAACACTCTAGCAGCAAAACTTGGCTGAATTCCTACCAGACTGGGTTTATAGACTGCCAGTGACCTAGAACAGATCTGATTACATTTTGGAAACAGTTGGTCAGAGTTCCAATTTTTTTTTTTTTTATGAATTTTTAAAATCTTTTTTTTCCTCCTTTTACTTATAATGGGCAAAATTTCACATGTTTGTAGCAGCAAAACTATTGGTTGAATTCATACCAGACTGGGCTTAGAGATTTCCTGTGACCCAGAATAGAAGTGATAAGATTGTGGGAAAAGTAGGTCGACGTGAATTTTTAAAAAAAAATTTTATGAATTACAATTTTTTTCCCCCTCCCATTTACTTGTAGTGGGCAAAATTTCAAATGCACCACTTATAGTATTTTACTTTCTCAACCCAATTGAGATCAAACTGCTCTATATGTGGCCTCTGAACTAAAATGGTTTTGACATAATTGGTTGTTAATGTCTTCAGTGTATTTTTTGCAAATTCATCCCATGGACCAAATTGGAGCCTTTGGCAGGCCGGTTTTGGTCCATGGGCCTTATGTTTGACACTTGCACTAAAGTGAATACATTGGATGTGAGTTATGTGTAACTATTTTTAACTTGAAAAGTCATGTTAACGTTTTCACGTAGTTGTGGTTTCATTTCACATCTGACCTCTGGATTTGCCGTGTGGCTCTGACCATTTCCTGTTCCTAATGAATTGAAAAGCCTACAACATTAAACCAACAACGACTCTAATTATATTACATTCTGTTCCCCCATTGCTTTGGAAATGTAAGTTGGTGGTTTTCAAGATGTCTGATAAAACCACATATTGGTTTGGTCTAAATATAACAACTGCTGCATGCTCACATTACGGCTGTCCACCAGTTGAAGTGGGTGGATGCTGGACAATCTCACCCTGGCAACAGGCTGACAGCTGGTAATTTAATGTCTGCCTCATCTATGCAGAGTTTGCTGCTGGCACATCGGGTGCATATATGACATGTGTACGCTATACTGTGAATGTTCAAAATCCCCACCAGGTGTTCCATTCTGTACACCCACCTGCACCTCTCATTGTACTTTTATGACAATGATCTGAAATATAAATTGTAAATGATTCTTTTGGAGAGCAGCTTGTCAGTGTGTGATAATAGAGACAATAGGTTTATAAAGAAATACAAGCTTGTATTGCAGATGATAACATGTCCAGTTATCTCAGGACAAATTGAATGCAGGCGTCCCAGACTGAATGTGCTTACTTAGTGTTTGCTTTTGTGTAACTTGGCAGAATGTGGGACGGTTGCACAATTGTGTGGCTGGAGTGTTTTTCCACCTCACACAGACACCAACTGGACTAAACAGATTCAGGAAGCTCAGATATCATGTGAACAATCAACTTTAATTTCTGTGTAACTTCTGAAACTGTAGTTTCTTGTTTTGTTTGCCCCTCCTCATGTTCATCCAGATGCATATGTGAGTAATGATTGTTTATTTATGGTGCAAAGGGGAAGTGGTTAATTAAGCTGTCAGCTTCTTCCTCCACAAACTGATGAAGTGCATCTGTGTTGTGATGTAGGACTGTGAATTAAACCTCAGTTCATCATAAGAAAAGTACTAAGTTCACGATCTGCTCGGCTACTGACTTACTGTACAAGTTCTGTTGTTTCACTGTCTTTGGTATTTCTTCCACAAAACTAACAATAAAACCGATTGTACATGTCATACCACATGTAATTTATACTGCAGTGTCAGGAAGTTGAAGCGTAACGTTACATCTTGTTTCCATCACTGCAGATCTAAACATCTACACAGACATTTAGGCCATAAACGACTGATGGTTGAACCCTTTAGTGAGCTTTGTTATCAGTGTGAACAGTCTATAATACACCTTAATTCTGAAACACTAAAAGAAGATCTTTTCTAGCTCCTCCCCTCTTTCCAAATATGGCCACATCTGGCTCCAAAAACTACGATCTCAACAAACAAAACACCAAACAAGGCTACAACAGTGGGTGACACCATAAGGCATTTCCATTCTTGACATAAGGGCGAGGTCAAGGGTGTCACGGATGGACCGCCCACTACTTTTTGATTTATACATTTTGAACTAGACAAGTTTAAGACAAATATTACACATAATTGTAAAGGTCTGAATGCCATCTTAAACATACTCAAAGGGCAAAATTTCGTTTAAAATATTTTTAATGAAAAATATCAAAAACTACTGTGTCACAGAGGGACAAAAAATTAACGTCTATTTTTTGGCAAGAATTCCAAACTGAAGTTCTTCTGACAGTTTCATCCTAGAATGTATTCAGTGCATACCTTAAACCCTCAATTTTACAACCTAATAATTGGTTAGAGGGAAAAAAATATTTGATCATACCTAAATAGCAAGAGTTTTGAAAAATGGCAGCGTCATGTGTGGACAAAAACGTCACGGATGGACAAAAGTAAATATCAAATCAAGCGTTTTTCTCATTTCAGTTATCAATAGCATAAACTTTTTTTTTTTTTTTTACAATATGTACAATATACAAACAATATTAACATAACATTAAAATGAATTTTGCATGGATGTATGCATTTATTAATTTTAAGAACTATGTTGAGAATATGACATAAATAATATAATAGTCAATCAATATCAATGTATTTGAAATAAATATAGTTTATTTATGACAGTTTATACAATAAACCCAGAATGATGGCACAAAACGGTGTCACTTTCCAAACATTCACACTCATAAAACTCCTTAATTTTTTTCTCATTTCAAAATACATTTTCTGAAAATATAAGTAATTACCTACCCAAAAATACAGTTTCATATAGATTATTGTAATTGAACTTTTTTGACCAGATGTTAACCTTCCCTTGACTTCGCCCATAAAGCCTTGGTATAAAATATTTGTGATGTACAGCTTATTACTATGCTAACATTGTAGTCTCTGCATCCTTTGTTTACATTTGATAATGTAAAAGGAAATACATTTAAATCAGCAGTTGAAGGCTGCAGATGGAACAACGCAGTATTAATGTCATACTTCCAGATCTGATTTACACACGCTCACACACATACAGAAGTCTATAAAATGGCTGCATGTGTTCAAGTCCATTGTCTGATTCATGTTGTCTTGTTAAAGCGTTGCAATAAAGGTTTTTTATAGTGTCTCACATGTGTCAAAGCACAACAGTAAATGTTTTAATAGGCTGTATAAGTCATAACAAATCCAGTCTTATTTGTGTTCATTCAGAGTTGTTTAGCTTGCGGAATGTGCATTTCATCGTCTCTGTTTAGAAACTGATTCTTTAAAGTACGGAAAGTAAAACAGCGTCATGGGAGGTTGTTTTGCAGGTTTGACCCGGAGAAGGGTTTGCTCTGCTGTGTTATGACTGATGTGGCTTCTTTCCTGTCGAACAAATATGTGACAGTTTCAGTCTGATCCATGTTAAAACGTCCCAGACCTTGATAACAGCATGAATTGGCAAATATGTATAAGTCTGGTATTGATCGTACGGTAAGTAGATGTTAGTCAGAAGTACAATTTGTAATCTGTGAAATAAAAAAACATTCCATTATTGAATCCAAACCTTCAACTTTTCTCATCAATACAACAGTAAACCAGATTTTTTTTTTTTTTTGCTCTCTTTGCTTACATTTCTGTTTTTGTCAAGAGAGTTTGATCCATACTCTCTTTTATGACAACATATTAACATATAGTGTTTTAATAAAAGATGGTAAAATCTCTGTATATTTAGGTACTGCTTCATCAAAATGTAATAAGTTAAAGTGACGTGTTAATTATAATTAGTGTATCTGTGATGATGATATTAACACAAAGTAACATACATAGTCATGAGAAAAAATTTGATTCATAGGAGAGTAAAGTCCAACACCAACCTACTATTATTATTAGAAGTATCCCACCCCTCGAAGGAGAGGCAAAGGGGTATTTTATTTTTTATTTTTTTGGTTTGGTTTGTTTGTTTGTTTCTCTAGCCGCAAAACTATTGGTTGAATTCACATCAAATTTGGTTTATAGATTACCAGTTCCCCAGAATAGATTTGATTATATTTTGGGAACAGTAGGTCAAAGTTGACATGTTTTATGAGTTTTTGAAGTCTTTTTTTATTCTCCCATTTACCTATAATGGGCAAAATTTCAAATGACTGTAAAATCCATCAATTTGGTTTCAAATTACTTCAAACTTGGCACATATATAGAGGCAACTGATATGCTGACATCAGCACACACAGACATGATGACATCAGCTGGATCAATGCCAAAATAAGTTACAGTATGTGTGAGGGGAAGCGTTTGTTATGCCTGGCACCACTTGTTGTTGTTTTTATTATTATTATTATTATTATTATTATTATTATTAAAAGAAACACTAGATGCCACACTGACTTTCTATTAACTTATTATCAGTGTTGGGAGAACCGCAGTACAAAAGTAATGCATTACAGTAACTGATTACTTTTTTGCTGTAACTCAATAGTGTAAGGCATTACTAATCAATTTTCAGTAATATTTTTTTTTCAGTACATGTTCAATAGTGCTTGTGTTTCAACAAACTTTTTGCCCATAAGTTAACTGCTCAAATGAAAAAAACAATAAAAAAGGACGACCGTGAGACCTTAAAGAATCAAAAATGCAGCAGGAAAGTTCGATTTCCTGTTGGTGGTCAGCCAGTTGGTGAAGATGGCAGAAGACAGTATATTCGCGACATGAACGTATGCTTATTACTAACCCTAACCCTGGGTTGGGTTCTACTGCACATGCACTATTTATGATAAGAGTCTGTATGGAACTCAAAACTAATACAGGAGTCATGTAACACATTACAATTCTGAGACATCAATATTGTAAGGTAAGGAATTACTTTTAAATAACAGTAAAAAAGTAATCTGTAATGTATTTCAATTTGGAAATAACTTCTTGCACAACACTGCTTATCAGCTCTGTGCTCTAGATGTGTGTAATGCATTGAGGCATTAAACTGTCATTTCTTCCAAGTGATGACTATTTTTTACTTTATTGTTGAATGCTTTAAAGTAGAAGTATTAAAAATGAGACTTTCATATAAAGAACCTGGCCATATAAAAGTGCTACTTAAATAGTTCAGATCCGTCCATTAAATAATTACTGCAGTGATTAATATGTTTTAGCTGCAGTTTGTGTAACCCTTTAACTGATGACTGAGTTTCTCATTTCTTAAACATCCATCACTTTGACAGACAACGTAAAGAACGGACTGCGTTTAATGGATGAAGGTCACGTGGTTTGATAACTCCAGATTGACCGTTTTCCAGAGTGATTACCCATCATGCATAGTGCCAACAGTACAGGCCTGTAGGGGCAGCTTTATAATCTTACCAAAACGATGCCATGGCTAAAGGTGGTCCAACAAAACATTTTTTTCTATGGGACCCAGCTGGATGGTTTTTACCCTCAGCCACACTGGCCACAGGGTATTTGTTATCACTCGGCCGTCCATCCATCCATCTGTCCAAAGTCTTTGCCATGCAGTGATAAGTCAGGCCAAGGGTTTTCAAGTGCATGTACGTTATGTTTTCCTACTGCTACCAAGCAGCACTGTTAAATAGACTCTGCAGCACATTTTCATATTTCATTATTTTGTAATAGTTCCTCTGGAGTCGACATACTCTTATTCATGTCACATCAGTTCCTTTCAGTCTGTTTGCTTTACTTTACTTCATCCACCACTGAAGGATGAGGAAGAGTTGGTTAAAAGTAAATAAATAAATAAAAATCCTGCTGTTCCGACCCAACCTCCCTGTTCCTGAGCTGTAGGATCCATCCCACAGAGGGTTCAGTAGGAGAGAACTGAGTTTCTATTATTATTATTATTATTATTATTATTCATTCAATTCCCAATAACCAGCCATAGAACACCTGAAGGTGGTCATCTTGGTTCTGTCAAAATGAATGTTGCCATAAATGGAATAAATGTTGATAATAACCACATTATATAAAACACTATATATTATTATCATTTATCTTATTATTATTATTTATGTAATTTGAATTGTGCTTATTTTTATTTAATCTTCTTAATTTTCTGTCTTGTATGTTCCCCTTGGACTATATATGTGCTATGTTTTGTTTTGTTTTCTTGAGAATAACAAAAAAAATTGTAAATCATAAAAAAACCACTATATATTATATAGCAGGACTATAATGAGGACTATAATACCGCTTTGTCAACTGTAATGATGGGCATCCATTTTCTGTTTATGTCTTACATTTTGACAAAGCGACAGAGTGGGAAGACATGAAAGTCAGTGACGACAGTGACTGCAGGATGAAACCTGCAGCTGGTTTCCGTCATAGGATGGTTCGTGTCTGTCTTTGTCATGTGTTAGGAATGAAATGAAACTACTGGTGTCATGGTGTTTTCAGAAGTCGTCCTCACGACTTTGTTTTGTGAATTTTAACTCACTACTGGTCAACATGACAAACCTTCAACTGTGATTCAATATGAACCACTAGAAGAAAGCAAACCTGGCTCCTACATGATGTTAAATTAGTTCAGTATGGAATTGTGATCTCGTTCTCACTTCAACATTTTAGCAAAATGCATCATGTCTTTTCTTCCCATTAAATTAATGTAGTGCCTGCAGACTGTGCTACCGCCGTGCCCCATGCAGAAAGACTAATGAAGCTGCATGAAATCCTCACATCAGTCACCGGCACACAAATTCACACATGCAGTTTCTGCTAAACAGTTCCTTATCTGCAAAGGAACACCTTATTCCATTCTTTTGTTTTTGCTTTTCCATGACTTCACCTGGTGCACAGAACCGTGTTCAACTAACGTACAGTCTTTGCTAACTTTATCTTGATACAAACCAGTTGTGCAGAACAGGTGCCATTGTTCGTGTTGCCCTTTTGTGGACCTTGAGATTTTGGCTTCAGATCAAGTCCTGCTGTGTGTGACCAGCATTAAACCAAATGTCAACTTTGCTTATGTGTTGCATTTCCAACAGGTAGGCGTTTATTGCCCACTCCCTGACCATAATTAACATATAGGAGTTGAAGGTGAAACAGTTATGCAGTGTCTTCTTTTTCTCAAAGTGTAGCAGCCAGCTTTGCCTACTCAGTGCTTTCAGCAGCTTCATCTTCCCCATCCTATCTGACATTATTGGTAATTGTGCATTATAAGGCTTTGGCACAGGGTGCTGTTTAGTATACAGCAGCTATAGCGAGGACCTGATACTCCTTAATGCCCCTGCTATTAAGAACCAAATCACATTGCAAACACTTCATTAAACAGCCTGAGGCGCTGTCATTGTTTAATGACATATCGATGAGTGTGTTCAGTGGACAACAGCCGCAACAGCACTCCCTCTTTTTTCCACCCATCTCCCCGGGGGTGTCATCTGTCACTCCATCTCCTGCTAATCAATGTCTCTGGAGAATGCTGCGGTAGCCCCACTGGTGACAAGGTGCATTAAAAATGTAGTGCTGTTATCTCTGCTGAGCTATTCATTAATTTTGCATGGTTTGGAGAAGCTCTCCAAAGTGCGTGGTCCACAGCGCCTCAGTAAACAGGAACTGCAGTTGCCTCATCTGATATTTTGACAGAGAACATAGCTCCACTGATAATAGCCCATTAACAATTGACTAAATGACTTCATATCATGTTAAAGGTGATGCTCATCGCTGCAGCTTCTGCAAGGCCTGAAGAGCTGTTTTCACAAGTAACGCAAGCCTCAAATGAACACTGGGACTCTGAAGCCTTTGCAGGTGTCACTTTGGACATTGATGTCTTTATTTTTTAGAGGCACAATTGACCACAGAAGAGCAAAGGATGATGGGAGAGCTATTGCTAGCACTAGTTCACTGACATGGTAGAAGAGCAGAACTTCAAATTGTCTTTACCTGACAGAAGTGTAACCTCTAAACCACAACTACAGTCAAGAACTGACAGAACAGCTGATAAAACACTTCTAACTGCCCTCAAATCTCATAAAGACAGGAATAAGTTGCAAAAGGATTCCTGTAACAAAAAGAGATGTACACATACAGTAAAACAAATGATAGAATTTTTATTTTTGCGTAAATTTCTTGCAGTTGCCAGTTATACTTCCACATGCGTCCACGTAGATCGCATTGACATGTAACTACTCAGTGAACTTATCAAGTATCAGAATTAGCAAATTTCTGTTGAAGAACAGGAGGAAAAAAGACAAGCGGTCACCAAACTAAAACTAAAAAGCAGAGTGAACCTTTGACTTATCTGGCAAAGGTGCGGAGAAACTTTACTTCAAATGAATACTCGTGTTTTTCTGTATTTGCTGAAAGAGCAGAATTTCAGCCTCATCAACTGTACCTCATGGGATTAACTTTGGAAAAATTATCAACAGCGGTCAATAGCATGAGACAAATTTATGTCTCAAGAAAGTCAGTTTGTGGTAAAAACGGTAACAGGTGAAACATCCCAAAGAACTGCCTCTTGTGACCTATGGCAGCGCTCTGTCTTTCATCTCTCTTCATGGCTCCCTGTGGTTTTGTGAATGCAGCCCATGAACAACGTCACTTATAATAGCGTGAAAATGAAACTTAATAACATTCGCCTGCAGACTTCTATACGTCTCGTACGCAGTGGATCTTACATGACATTTTCACAACTTCCAACCTGTGCACCCCCCACCCCCAGTGCTTTATGGGCCCCTCACAAATACTGGGTGTTTTCAGTACAGGGAAGAAGGGGGGGGGGTTCCTCAGCCACAGACTAAGGGCTGCAGTTGTTTAGGTCAACTGTCAATCAAGTATCTCATGACACTCAATAACTTATTAAAACACACTGCAGAAAGACGAACATGAAGCTGCCTGCTGAAATGTTTTTGTTTTAATTTTGTCCTTTGCTGTAAGTTTATGAAGACATTTTTATTATTAGACATTCTATACATACTATACATGCTTAAGAAATCTCATCTTTACACAAATATGGATAAAAATGAACAAAGGAAACCAGTTTACCTCAGGGAGTAGAAGATGTTTCAGCCTCTTCTTTGTTTCAAACAATAGAACATTACCTCTTATTTGATGTTATTTTAATTCACCCTATGATTTCTATTTACTTTGCAGACACATCTGAAATAAATTTCAAAGCATCCACTCTTAATACTCTCAGGAAAAGAAATACATCTCTTTGGTCTGCCATTTATATTAGCATTTTCCCCAAAAATGACAAAACTAGAATAATTAATCCTAAATGAAAATGTAATGACATTTTCCATTTTAAAAATCATTTTAGAAAATAATGAGCATATTTGTTCACAGTGTGACTCTGAACAGTGTGTGTTTGGTTGTGATGTGTTTGATCATGTTATTGTATCTGAGTAGTAGTTATTTGAACAGCCATGGCTCAGGAGGTAGAGCGATAACTGAAAGGTTGGCGGTTTGAATCCTGCTCTGTCCGAGTCAATTCGTTGTGTTTGAGCAAGGCATTTCACCCACCTAACCTCCAGTGCAACTCTCACTGGTGTATGAATGTTTGGTGGTGGTCGGAGGGGCAGTAGATGTGAGTTGGCAGCCATGCTTCTGTCAGGTGTAGTTTACCACCACCAGAGGGGGAGTTATTATTAAATGACAGCATCGCTGTAGATGACATACTTTCAACAGTTTGCTTTTCTCAATGTTTTTCCCCCAAAGTGGATCTGAAAAGGAACCTTAACCTCTTAATGGTTCCAGGTCACTGGGATTCATTTAGGGTTAAGGGTTAGAGCTACAGGTCAACTGAAGCAGGTCAGGCTTTATTTTACTGTAGTCATTTTAAACTCAAGCCAGAAGATTTAAGAAATAAATCTAGAGCTGAAATTATTGGTTGCTTGTGTAATCTATTAATTCATCAGTTATTTTCTCTGATTTGATTAAGCAATTATTTGAATACACGAAAAAAAGAAAAAGTGAAACAGACATGTCTGAAAATGACAACTTGTCCTTTATTTCCTAACCAGCCGGAACAGTGACCACCAAAAGTATAAAAGTAAAAGGGTCTATAGAAAATATCACATAGAAATAATAACAATAGCAAAAGTATCAAAGCATATATAAAAATATCTATAGATATAAACAACACCAAACAAGACATCTACAAACAAAATGTGCACTCCAGTCTCCAACATATTTGGATCCAAATGACTAACAACTGAACTTGGAACTAACATATAACTCTGTGTTGATCTTGGCGCCATGTGTGTCACAATATGTGTCTGTGTGAAACACAACGTTCAGCAGCAGTGAAATTAAGGAAACAAAGCTTCGATTCAAGGAAAATTGTAATTGAAAAATGTTCTTAATTGATTCAAGTCAATTTGTCACTTCAGCTCTAGATTAATCTGATCTTAACCTTAACCCTAGCGTTCCATGAATGGGCATTAAAAGGTTTAATTAAGATACAAATTCTGATCTCAGCATCCATATGGAGTATGTTGTCAATGTGCCATGATGCAGGATGAAACGGTCACAAAAAACTGAAAGCTTTGGGGAATTTGACATATGTACAAGCCAACATCAGCCTCAGGCAGACAAAACTGTGGCGCATCACTTTAACACTGACTCAATTGTTTCTTTCAGCATCTGTCACCCCCATACCAGCACAGACATGCAGACCAGAGCGTCCAGGAGAGAGTCTGTCTGTCACTGCCTCCACTGGAGCTGCTGTCGCTCTGAAAGCCTGTAGCACTGAACATGTTTGGGCTGAGAGTGAAAACAACACTAATGGAGACACTTCCATGTGGAGGT
>JAPTYQ010000017.1:3884894-3903281 GCA_029814465.1 Ostorhinchus cyanosoma | reverse complement strand
GTAATATTGTTTAAATTGCATTTATTGTGTTAATAAATTCCAGGTTGTTCAGGTTATTCACATGTTTTAGAGGATAGTTTGTAGATGTAAACAATTTTATCATGTTTTTTTTTTTTTTCATTTTTACACACCAAGCAAAAAGAAAAGTGTGGCGTTGACATTATTTATAGGTTATTATGTTATTTTACTGGTTCGGCCCATTTGAGATCATATTGTGTGAATGTGGAACCTGAACTAAAATGAGTTTGACTCCCCTGGTTCAGTACATGGTCCCAAACCACTTGATCATGTATTTTCCGTTTTATTCTATTTTCTGCCTGAAAGCATATGTGATAAATAACCTTCACGGCATCTTCAGGAGCTTTTTCGACAGACAGACAAGTACTTTTTATTAATATTAAGTTCAAGGTGACGCAGTTCAGTTGAGTTTTTCCCCACACTCAATGAAAACCACTTCAGCTGAAAAATAAAGCCTTCACTCAGTCTGAGAGGATTTGCTTGTGCCTTGAGAATCATGGGCGACTGAAGCTGAAGCTGAAGGTGTGTGTTGCCTCAGCGTCGTCTGCCTCAGCGGTAAACTACTGTCTGCTCGGTGTTTTCTCGTTGTAATCGTCTCCTGGAGGTAACGCTTGGCTCCCCCTGCATGGACGACGCATTTTTATATGATTGTGTCTCCAGTGCCACAATTTTGCATTCGCTGTCATTCAAATGGCCATAACTCCTTAACCATTTGTGCTATTGATAAAATTCAAATGGCATCTGAAAGCTGAGAATGGGAGCTTTTGATCACCGTAAAAGACATTATGGTATGGGAGGCACGGAATTGAGTGGAGCAGAGGGCAGTAGAGTGCAGTTGGTCAGAGAGATGGAAGATTTTTATTACTTTTAACAACATTTTAGTGAGGAAATGCCTACAAATAACCAAAAATAAATAGCGGTAACATGGCTACATAATGCTCTAGACAAAGAAAATGTGTTTCTGTAATCTCATACCGTTTCATTATGCACATTTACAGTTGTTTTTTATATGATAAAAAAAAACATTTTAAGGATTTTTTTTTTATACTATAACACACTGTTTTAAATATTTATTATTACATAATTATGGACCCGATATTGAAAGTTAAGTCATCCTGTTATAGTGGTAGTCCTTACAGGGTTTAAGACAATGTGTTCCTTTCGCTGAATTTCACGTGTCCTTAGCTGGTTTTTGCAGTTGTAGATGCATATGTGTCGACGCAGTTTAGTTGTGTAGGTTTGTTGAGTTGTTTAGTTTTCCTGGAACAGCTTCTCCAAACCTGTCTCCCCGTAAAGACAAATATTCCCCTGCAGCATTGGTCTGAAGGCCGTTCATGCGCTCAGTGGCCGACGTACCTTGAGTATCCTCGAATTAAAAGCAGAACTCCCTTTGGTGACGGTGCTCGGTGAGTCAGAGTGGAGCGGATGGAGGACAATAACAGACCAGGGCTCACATTAATGTGTGGGGAACTGTCAAAGCTGCTCTGACAACTTACCTGCTCACCGCCGATGAAGGCAGCGTCTCGCCACCGTTACTCAGACCCTATGACAGCGAGTTTCAGCCGCCGCCGCCACCGCTGTTCTGTCACCCTCTGCTTAGACCACTGCTCAGGCAGTCACTGACACCTCTGGTTTTGTGAAGCTTTAATGTAGATGTGGACAACGGGCACAAAGAAACTTTCTAGAGAGAAGAATTTCGGGGCCTAATTGAAAGATACACTCAGACAACATCAACTGGATATATTCACTATGTATAAAGATTAAGACGCCTCTGCCTGGCTTGTCAAAATAAGAATAATTATTACCATAATCCAACAACAGTTTAACAAGCTGAGAACAAGTGGAGTTGAGGGTTTTCAAACTATTTCAGGCCCACAAACTTTCCAAAAAGTGTTACTTTTGTAAAGATATATATTTATATAAGATGTCATTAAAACTAAACTGATCATATTTTTTCACTGTTTTATGACTTTTACAGGTGAACAGAAATAAACTGAATATTGGACCTAGTTTTGTCATAATTCTAATGTAGCATTTGATGTAGCATGGACTTAAATTCATTAGTCACAAAACTGATCCAAATGTAAAGCTAATATGGGTCTTTATTTTGCAAACTATGTAAATAAGATGTACACATATGTACAGGGTGAGTAATAAATATAAAATGATCTTTATATTTCCTGTTTGTTGAATTTTGAACTTTTCATGTTTTCTTTCTGTAAATATTGCAATTTCCCAGAATAAAATGATCATGTAATATGTAACAATGACTTCTTTGTTGTTATTCATTCCCACAGTGGACTGTACGTATGTAGCATTTAACTCAATAACCAGAAGTCTTTAAGTGCTAGTTGGTTCTGAAGATCATAAACTGCAATTACAAAAAAAAAAAAAAACAAAGTGAGCGGAGGTTGTGTTTCAGTACACTTTGTGAACAGTGAATTCATGATTATCACACATCTCAGTGTAAGTAGCATTTGGCTTCTTTTAGCTTTTTTTTTTTAACTAATAAAGTCAAGAATTGGCTCGAGTGCTAGTTTGTTTTGTTGCTTTCAAGCATCCAATAAAAAAATGTACAGTAATACTAAATGACATGGATGTAATTTATCAAATATCATATCAACTTCTGTAACAACTAGTCGACTTGTCAGATCATGAACTGCAAAAAAAGGCCCTTATTCATATTTATTGCAGCAATAAAATACAATTTCTTTCCTTTAACAAGAACATTTATTGTACAACAATCAGACTGAATAACCAAGCTTGTTAACTATTCAAGAAATATTGCAGCAGCAATAAAATCTTTTTTTGTTTTTTAACCTCCCTAAACAAAAGTGCGTTTCCTGCAGAACTCACAAAATTTGTTAAACAACTAAATACTCAAGAGTTGAAATCAGCAATAAAATAAACATTTTGAGGCGCTGGTCCAGCAGTCGTTGCAGTTCTGTCATAAATATACAATGAATAAGTAAGTGGAGAAGAAATTGTATGTAAGTTTTATTTGAAGTGCCATATTCCACTGTCTGTGTTCCAGGTCTGGACGGAAACGGTCAGAATAATGTTGTCCATTTTGATCCGTCTCAGTCCTGTTCGGTCAATCCGTTACAAAGATCATGTGGATTTTGACGTTGCGGCTAAAGCTCCAGCAGGTCCTCCCATCAAAGGCTAACGCTATCATTCCTGGAACATTTTGATAGCCTGATGATTCCTATTCACCACCAACACTTGGGGCAGAGGTGTATGAAATACCCTTGAGCCGAGTGTGTTTGAAAATAGAGTTTAAAAGAGCCCGGTAGAGGACGGAGCGCTCGCTGCATAACAATGGCGGTGGAGGCGGGGACACCTTTAGCGACCATGCAGAGGAGGTCAAAGGCTGCGCCGTTTGAAAGCAATTAGCCAAGCCTGATTTAAAGGAGACCTAGGCTGGGTCTTTTATGTTCTACGGGGCTGACAGCTGCAGAGGTGATGGGATAATTATTAATATGTTTCAGTGCTGACAGCTCAACGCGGAGATCAGATTCCCCCTCATTATTTCCCAGTTCAAGGATCTCACCATCATACATTCACATCAATTCTCTGGATCAACAGCGAGGTATCAAATCTAATTCTCTCTGCCTCAGAGCTTTTTGAAATCTGATTGAGACATGCTCATCACACCACTGCAAGATGTGTTTGGTCATAAAAGAAGCAAATTCGGTGTCAATGAGAGTCTCTCCCCTTAATAGAATCCCTCCTCCAGTCCTGTCTGCATCCTAGAAAGTCAATGTTTTTGATGTGTGATCTGCCGAGTGCATCACCCACACCTCACCGCTGAACTACATCCCTGTGTGTTACTGCGAAGCCACCGATCAGAATCACAGAGGAAGGTCAGTGGAGGGAAATTGCGTTCATGCTACATTGACGTGCACACATGAGGTGACGGTGCGTGATGGGCTTCCGACGCCTCCTCACGGGGAGTTCATTTGGTGTTCCGCACGGTTCCGCTCCCATATAATATCCAAATGCCATTCAGCGATGAAACAGATGCACAAATCATTGGTCAGCTTTGTTACATAATTGTTAAGCCAGCAGGGACTCTACTTATCCAAGAAGCACTCCCATTTCCAGTGTCAGTGTCTGGCAGCCTATCATCAGCACACTCCCTGATTTCTTCAACTCAGCTCAAAATGGGTCTACGATTGCCGTATTTATTTTACCTCATGTGGGGCAGGATTAGAGTTTTCCCACCCCACTTCCTCTACAGTTCTGATTTACATAATCTCATGCCTGTAATGGCTATGTATGAAAGGGAAATGATGGGCCTGTTCATACCAGGCATTAGAATGCATCTGAGGCGTGTCTTTTCACAGGTGGACGGCTTGAAATGCACTCAAAATATGACCATGATCTACTGAACTACTGACTTCAACATATTTACAATGTGTCACTGATGCTGATCATTTCACATGTTTGGCTGACACTTCCCCGTGTGACATATTCCACTGATGACTGTAACAATATTTTACATGGGTAAATAAGAGCCAGAGCGATATGGGATTTCTGGGGCCGACACCGATATTGGTGGATAAAACAAGCCGACAACTGATATATCGGCCACTATATGAAGTAAGAACATTGATATACACAGGATATAATAGTCTAATATTAGGTAATGTTGGATTAACAGTTGCATCTTTGTTTATCTTACAAAGATAACTGACCCAACTTTAAAATGCTGTATAATAGGCTTATATTAGACTAGTATGTGATCCATAGGGAACCATGGGTGGTAGATGTGGTAGTTTTTATCCTATGGGGAGCAGACTTTTAGGAAAAGATGTGAGTCTATATTGTATAAGTAGTGACACAGAAATTGTTTGGTAAATCATTCGTTGAAATGTAAGCAGCGATTATTATACAGCATTAATACTCAGAGCCAGCCTCGGACCTGAGGGGAGTCTTTTTGGACCGGGGGTGGTGGTGCCCGTGATTGTGTATGTGTGTGTGTGTGTGTGTGTGTAGGTGTGTAGGTGTGTGTGTGTGTGGGGGGGGATTAATCCGTCAGGCTCTAGTAGGTATTAATGTTCAACTAACACTGTGTATGTTATTGAGTATTGATTCCTTGTTCCAGTTATATTTCGTGTCATTTTGCATACATCGACCTGAAGTAATTTTTCGTGGTTTTAAGTATTTTCACATTGTTCTGTCACCAACTTTTGCTGATGGATCAGTGCATCCTAATTCTGATTATTTTAAATCAATCTGCTACAGATTTAGTTCTCAGACATTACACACTACTCTCAGTCATTAAAAAAAAAAAAACACTGTTTAAATTGTTAAAACAAGCAAAATACATCAGTATTCTGAAGTGAAGCTTTTGATAATTTAACACAATTTGTCACTCACACACTTACAACATTAGCGATGTTTGCTTCTATTTAAACAAATGGACAAGCTGTTGTGTTGATGTGTGATGAAATGTCCTCGCAGATATACCACTGTGTGTAAAAATAAACGAAATTCCTACAGGTAGTTGCTAAAAACATTTAATTGAAAAATGAGAGTTTTGTCGAAATTGTCATTTTACCATTAGGTGACTTTTTATGCACAAGTTATATTTGCAATATTTGAGAGTCAATGGAAAAGCGAATAGTTCTATAAATCACCTGAAGCATGCATTGACTGTGACATTTCTGAACTGTAAATCCCAATCTGGATGTCCGCTGCTATTACAGATCATCCACTGTATTAAAAAGGGTCTGACTGCATCCATGTATGAAACTGAACCTCCTGATCTGACACCTTTAACATACGTAACACAGTTGTTGGTAATAAACATCCCAGTCTGCTGTGTTGACTTCCTCTGGCACTTGTAATCTGGTGACGATATACAACGCTGATGTGAGAGGCCGACTCATTTCAGACCAATGACAGGGTCCAAAACACAGCAGTTTGTAAATAAACCTCGCTTTTGGTTCACGGACCTTTTTCCATCCGTGGCCACTTAATCAGAGTAAATCTCAGCAAAGTGCCCGGCTGCATGATGTAAAGCCTGATATCCTCACTCTTAATTGCTGAATTTCCTGAGATCTGCAGATTCCATTGCCCAGACAGCCTGATGAAGTCATAAAAATATGCCAAGCCTGTCCAAATCCTTTTTTTTTTGCCATGTAGCTGTGCTGTAATGATGCTATCTAACTCCTGAGCACATGCACTGTCAGAGAGAATCCACAGCGAAACAAACAGGCTCAGGCCCGATGAGAAATGAAAGCACTGGTACTTGTTATAATGTACATGCTTGGCTTTGCTTCTCTGCTGCCTCGCTGACCTTTCTGCTACGAGCAGCTGCGAGGCATGTCTTCTCAAATACATGAGCGAGGCTAAGCACAGATATACGTTTGCATGCGCCGTGACTTTATCGTTTATCTTAATAAAACAAAAGAGCGTGGAGTGACAAAAAAAAAAAATAATGCACAGAAACCGATTATAGCGACAGAGGCGGACGTGGTGACTGTGGATATTTGCAGGAGCTGCTAAACAGCCTTCCACCTCTTTTACTTCTCCTCCAAATGTCAAAGCACAGCCTGAGGCCGCCGCGCTCCAATCTGAAAGCTGATTGGACGTCTCAGCTCTATGGCGATTGTTAAGTGAGATAATTCACAAAATGCATGGCAGCAGTGCACACGGGGTCACAATCTCCAGGCGCTGCTATTATTTTGAGGTCACACTTATCTGTGGCTCCACGCTGATCCAGCTGCAGCTCTCATTCCGTTATTATCAGTCAATACATCGACACTGAAAAACACATCTGAGCTTTATGGAAATGTGGCATTCAGAAGAGAAAAACATCTGGAGCCAGGGCCTTATTGTATCTGTAAATTATAGCATTATTTTTATTTGTATGAAAACTAGACCTGAGATAATTAATCAATTAATTGAGTTAAATTGACACAAATGAGCTCAACCCAACAGGAAGTCCATCATTTTGAATTTGGTGGCCATTTTTGTCTTGTACTTCATATTTCAATTCTTAGCGTTTTCCACCACCTGAGTCACCTGGTTAATGTAATTCATATTGTCAGTAAAATACTCAGCAAGTATGTGAATTAAAAATAAAACTAGTATTAAAGATCAATATTCCTTTGCAAAGTTAATCATTAAATGTAATTTGGCATAAATACATACTAGTTATTGACTAAAATAGTGAAGTGCATATAATAAATTCTCAGTAATAAATCAGTAAAAAAAAGTAATCTATCTATACTTACATGACATTAAAAATTACACAGTAGGTAAGTAAATGCAACAGGAAAATGTACATTCAAAATAATGCTAACACATTTAAGAAATACCCAGATGTTAAGTCAATCCTAGGTCAATTTATATAAAAATTCAGAAAATCAGTAGATTTTGATTAAAAATAGAAAAAGTTGTTAAAATTTTTGTAGATCAAACATTTGTACCTAGAGAAATGTTTAAGTTAAAAAGTTAAAACTAAATATACTTGATCTACATATTTCCTGATGGAAAACTGAATAACCACTTTCAAATAGGATTTTGTCAGTGTACTGTTTGGCACGGCACACAGGAAATACTAAAAGTTTAAATGGAAATTACTCTGTCATTTTGCAGAAAGTGGGGACATGATGGGCTGGCATCGTAAACGCCCATTTATTATTGAAATATCTCCATCATCAGGAAGATGATCTTATTAATCAGTGCTCATATGCTCTTTAATCACAATCCTGGACAGGCTCCATCTCAGGGAAATCACATCCAGAGCCCCCCCATCCACCCACCACCAGCCCCTTCCAGCTGCCTCTGTAGTTTTGTATGGAACAGTCTAGCCCTGATTGCCAACAGATCTAGGCCCCGTCTGCAGTCAGCTCACCATACAGTCAAATCCACATTAGATCTGCTGCAGACAAATTTGACAAAAACTGAAAATGACCCCGATTGCGTTGCCATGAACGGTTGTCGCAGCAACAGCATCAGAATCAGCAGGTATCCTCCCCCAGTGCTGCAGGTCGAGTCCCTGAACACCTTCAACGAGTTCACTACACAGCAACGCCCATGTGACCATCAATCCAGATTAAAACCGGTTTGATATTTCAAACAATTTGAAGCCTAAAATATTCTACAGGATTGCAGCAGTAAACATCAATGTCCAAAGCAAAAAGAAAATAGCTGAACATGCACAGCTTCAGTAAAAACTTCTGGGGAATAATGCACTGGAACAGAGCAGCCAAAGTAGACGTAGCAAAAATGCCAGGAATTTATAGAATTTAGCTTTAATGTGTGTCCATGACTTAATGATCATTTAATGCACTTATCAATTATAATGCAAATTCCACAGGTGAGAATTTGTGTCACTAAACCTATTCTGTTCATTGCTTACAAAAAATATCTCCATTTTAGAGCTGCACCATATATTGTTCGAGCATCATCGGTGTGCACAATAGTCTCATCACAGGTCCTGCAATGGAGGAGGCAAATGAACTCAATGTGTTGTCATACTGCGCACAGCGATCCACCAATCACAACTGTTCTTAATCAGTTTGCCGAAGCAGACCACGCCCCTGCACATGGGGTGAGTTGCTGGTAATAACATTGAAAAATGAGGCGGGGGGGGTATTTGTGCCCTAGGGGCCCCCTGGTGGGTAAATTCAGCCATTTAAAATAAAAACCCTCTGCGCTGGGAGTCTCCAGCTATATAAAGTGCCTTGCCCAGGCTTCTAGGCACATAAAGGTAGGAGTGAATTCACAATAAAGGACACATGATATTGAAGGACTTAATGATCAGGTCACATTCACGCTGGTAGCTCTGAGGTATACATTGGATCAGTGTGGGATTGATTAAAAAAAGTCAATGAATATCTCCTCCGACAATACCTACAATAAATCCTCCAGAGAAAAACAGAAACGGAACAGTGACAGTGACCTTACACACCAGCAGAGAACTCATTTGACTGGAAAGAGCACAGAGTAAAAGCACCTGGTGATGAGGGATAAGAGTGACCGCCCAGCCGGCTCAACACAGCCCCTGTAATCAGGAGGACGCCCCAGCGCTGGTGATGAGTAACTGCGGGCAAGACACTCCAGACAGGCCTCCAGCCTCCAGACGGCATGAAGAACCAGCCAAAAAAACAGAAAAAAAACAGACAGTGCACAAAAGCCCACTTAGCGGCTGACTGTAGTTTCAGGGATTGGCTTTTCTGTGTCTGTCAGCGGCGCTGAGCTGTCGTATCAGTCATCTGTCGGAGCCATGAGCTCAGTTGACGTCTTCTTTATGTTCAGACAAAAAGCAAATGACAGGACGTGAAGTGAAGCAGACGGCGGCGCTCATGGATGGGTGTGTCGCAAAAACACAAACAAAACTGTCCACACTGGAAAGAGTTAATACTTTTATGTCTGTCTGCATGTCAGCTAAATATGAAGGGTTAAAAAAAATCACAGAATATAAAAAATACAGGCATGGGACATGGGGGGGGAAGCAGACATTTTAGTCACTTAAAATAATATCTAAAAATATTCCTTTTAATGGTTCAATATGTTACATTTGCTCCTGTGCTTACATGAGGTTTTGTTGTCATGTATTGTAATTTTTTTATATTAATCGACGCTATTTCTAAGCTTCATACTGTGATGAGTTGGTGGTTAATTGGTTCAAACCAGCAGTTCACCAGCAACTACCACCTTAAACTCATTAACTAACACTTTCTAATAAAGCTGCAGCTCTTACTTTTTATAATGGATTATTATTATTATTTCCTTTGATTTGATTACAATTAATTTTAATGATTAAAATGAAGTGAGTGGGTAAAAAAGAAAAAAAAAACACATCCATGACCTTGTTTATCCAGGTGACTCTGGTTGTGAAAAACTCTAAGAATTGAAATATAAAGTAGTTGTATTGACAAAAACAGCCACAGAATTCAAAATGATGGACTTTGTGTTGAGCTCATTTGTGCTTTAGACTTTTATTTCTGCTCTACATGTGAAACAAATGTGACAAAATTTCATGTGGTTTGGTGAAGATAGGGGGCGCCACAGAGTGAGTCACTCTCCTCCATGTGCTACGCCCATATTAAACATATTTCCTGCCAAAATAGTTTTCACTAGAGCTGCAGCTATTGAACTATCTTGTTTTCAGTTCAATTAAATTATCATTTGAATAGGCAAAACAAATGTATACATGTGAAACAGACAGGTCTAAAAATGACAAACCACTGGTCCTTTATTACAGAACCAGCTGAAACAACAACCACAAATAGTATAAAAGTAAAAGGATGTATACAAAATATCTATTTGGAAATACCAATAACAGTATAAAAGTAAAACATCTAAAGATATACACAACAACAAACAAGTCAAATGAAATCTACAAACAATATGTGCAATGCAGTCTTCAACACATTTGATCCAATTTATTAATTTACTAAGAACTTAAGAGAACTTTGTGTTGATCACATGTGTCGCAATAAGTGTCTGAGTAAAACAACAGTGGAACCAGTTTAGCAAAATTAAGGAAATGAAACTTTGATTCAGGAAAAATTAAATTTTTTTTAACAGATTCTAATCGATTAATAAATTAATGGTTTCAGCTCTACTTTCAAACACAGAAGTTCTTTGTTCTGCAAACTAAACTACTATCCTGAAATGTCAAATGGTAAGAATTTATTTTACTGATGCAGCTGAATAAGAAAAATGCAGTTGTTAATGTGCTCCAATTTTATATATATATAAAAAACACACCACATAATGCACCCCATAGTTCAGTTGTTCCACACATTTTCAGCTTTATTTTCTATCAGATAAAAAGCATTTAGCAGCAAATCTCTGAATTGACTTTCCAGGGACAATGACCTCCTGCGCCACATCTTTGCTTTTTATGTTTTGTTAACTCATGGAACCAGCAGAATGATTGTGATTAATGACTAAACACCGACGCAGACAAGCAGTGGCTCCATCTCTGTGGGAATTATGGATATCATGGGATTTTTGAAATAATATCTGGGGCTTTGCTTTGCTGCAGCTCACTGTGTGTAACAATCTGTTTAGATCAAATTCATAACTATGATTTATTATCAAGTGTCATGTAAAAGCTGCTTCCGGTGCTAAAAGGCAGCAGCGTCGAACAGAAGCCCGGCCTCGAACCGGAGCTGTGCTGAGTGATCGGCTGCTCAGCTGAACTCAGATCAGCTCCGTACTCAACCATAATGGCATGTGCACTGTCCTCTGTCACCGCCGGCCTCGAGGGGAGGTGGGGAGTGGTTGGGGGCGACCGGCCATAATCGCTGGGCACAGAGTCAGATCCAGGGCATGGAGAGAAGCCCAGTAATGCTGTAACACCTGCTGGATACACCAGGGTTCCCAGAAAAAAGTGGCTCCAAATCTGCTTTTTTTCCCTGTTTTCTATGTTTGGAGGACGGTACAAATGCCAGCGTCTGAGAGGAACCAATACTGACCTTTGACTGAGGATACAGAACTGCAGGATGGTTTATTGAATCACTTCTTTAATCCACAATAAATCATTTACAGCACTTTCCACAGATGTACCTTAACCCTTAAAGACCCAAACATCCTCCAGCGACCAAAACCATCCACTGATCTAACCTGTTTAATACCTGTTGATCCAATAATCCTATCAATACATGTCAATAATTGGTGTAAAATACAGTTATTCATCTTTTTATGGTCATCAGATATGAGCCATTTGGAAGTTCAGAGGCTCCATAATGAACGTGGAAACACTGTCATCTTCTACAACATTGATCCATCAGTAAAACCTATGACGTTGGATCGATGACAGTGGATGGAAACGGTCGATGTTCAGTTATTTATATATTTTATTGAAAAAGTCTCTTTTTCTTCAGTTTTCTCTGTTTTGATACAAGAACATTTTAATTTACTCTGTGCTACTATAAAAACCAATAGAATCAGTAAATTAAATATAGAAAAATACATGATTTACAATTTAAAAAACTGCAAAATACTGTGGATAATATTTTTAAAAATGGTGCTAAATCACTTAAGAAAGGTTAAATAGAGAGACAAATTCAATAGGGAGCTGCCAAAATAGAACTGGGTCTTTATGGTTTAAAAATTCTTCCATCTTGACATTCTCAATAGAATTGAAGCAGGTAATTATTCACCTGTTGCCTGGTTCTTGCTTTCATCTACAAAAATGTTTCTCCTGCCACAGAAATCATCTGTCTTACTTTCCTCGAATTAAAGCTGACATCTGTGAGTGTTTTCTTTCATCAACAGTCCAAAACCTCGTCCAACAACAAGAAAAACAGACAAACAGTCAATTTGCTGCCAGAGATTATAAATGACCCAAACCATCGAGATACTGCCAATCATTATCCTGTCAAGACAATCATGAATCATCGACTAAACATTTCAAGTCTTGAAACAAATGCACTCAACAAAATCAAATCAATCAAACTGGCTTTATTTATGTAACACAAATACAACAGTAGTCGAGCCCCATTCAGCTCAGTCTCTAAAAAGCCAATGAATAAAGTTGAGTTTTGAAGAAGCTAGTCTAAAACGCCAACTTTCATGGGGAAGGCAGTTCCACACATATGGAATCATAGATCAATCCCTCATTCAGTGTGTTTACATGCAGTTTAGTCAAGCTACAGCCACAGGTCAATTAAACTGATAAATTGTTCTGCTGTCTTTGTTCCAGTCTACGTACACAGGAGTGGAATCGATTTATTGTTAAATCATGTCCTCTATAGGTGGTGATATTCACTCTTTCAGCTTGTTAGCCTACACCGTCACAGACACAATAGTCAATAGTGAGTTACCAATCACCAACCCAGATGGAAACTGGAACCACAATGGACAACGGTGCAAATCTGGACGTATGGCTCTTTGTGTCTGTTCTACTTTTAGAGCAGATCAGATGCAGGAAGTTGGATTCCGGGTCAGAATTTGGGTCAGAACACCTGGTCCGGTTCCAGTCCGAGTGATCTGTTTACATGCACTAGTAGATCCACTTTAATCACATAACTGGGGGAGTTAGTCCCACTGTTGGAACTTCAAATTAAGTCAGTCTATACTTATAATGTCCAGTTTTTGTCAGACTAATGCAATAATGCATCATTTTTAGTGTTTTTGTACAGATGGAAAAACTAATCAAAAATACTAATCTACAAAATTTATAGCTCAATTGGTCATATTTTCCATGTTAAACTTAATTCGTTCATTTTGATGTAGTGTAACAAACACTAGTTTTAATGTTATGTCCGAGAGACCAATGTCTTGTGTTGAAAAGAAGCTTGTTAGCCAGTAGCTCATCCAGTTCAACGTATAATGCTAATTATTTTGCTAATCACGTGGAAGCAAAAGTCGTCTTAAAGGAAACAATAGCCCATTTTCCACTGCAAGAAATTTGACTTTACCAGGAATGTTAAAAAAAACCTTAGTGTGTTTTCACCAAAATTACCCAGGAACTTTGGGGTGCTTTTATTACCAGGAGTTCTTTTACCCAAGTAAATAAGCTCCTAATAATAAAAGTTCCTGATAATCTGGTGGAAAAGTGGCTATTGGTTGAACCTTTCGGCAAATTATAACATTATTGTTACCTATGCAGGAATAGCTTATAAACAAAGCTAACAGTATAATTGTACTGACATTATGAATATTTTTGCTGTGTTACTGTAGATGTTCAATTGGAATTACTGACTCCTGCACTGGACAAAAATCAATGTCTTGCCAAGTGTATTTTTCTAATTTCTCGTCAGAATATCTCATCACACTTAAAAGACAACATAATCACCTAAAGAGTAACTTTTCAGTGATATATAAGAGATCTTGAAAATCTTATTTCAAGAAATCTTACCAAAATATTTTTTCACTTGTTCCATTGGCAGATTTTTTTTGCTTGAATTAAGCAAAAAATATATATAAAGAAATAAAATCCTGAATTAAGCAAAAAAAAAAAAAATCTCCAACAGGAACAAGTGAAAATTGTCTTGGTAAGATTTCTTGAAATAAAATTTTCAAGATCTATTGTCAAAAAATAAGTTATTTTATCTCACTGAAAAGTTACTCTTTTGGTGATTATGTCTTAATGTAAGTGTGATGAAATATTTTTACTAGAAATGAGAAAAATACACTTGGTAAGATTTAGATTATTGCAGTGTGATACATAGTTCAGACCAGTTATCGACCAACTCCACACTATTTTGGTAAAATGCCTCATACTGTATAAATCTTACAAATGCTAAAAATACCTTTAAAAGTCATTTAAAAGTTCTTAAGTTTTATTATATCTGTGCAAAAAACCTGTTGTGGAGTAGATCAGGGCATTATATAACATGTACTGTTCCTGTTCTTGTGACCTAAGTAAATACTGAATATTATATATTGAAATAAATATTGAAATTAAATATTGAATTACAGTATAATTCAGTCATTAGTGTAAATAACCTCTTTAAATTAAAGTTAAATGAGAGGACAAAACAAAACAAAATATAAAAATTCTTTATATAAAACCAGAAGAAGCCTGCACACAGTACTTGTATTAAGTCACTAAACTAATAATAAAATCCACACAAAGTCATTCAATCTGAATCTGTTTCTGTGAAGTATTTCTTCCTTTTCTCTGGACTAGACTTTATTTTTTCCCTTCGTACTTTTGCATCTCCACCTGTGCAGAAAACCCCACCATTGACAGTTCACCCGTAAGACCGCCGCTGCCACCACCCCCCCACCCCCCATGACCGCGACCATCGCCAACACCTCTGTGGAACCCTGGGAAATGTAGGAAATCACATGGACTGAAGGGAAACTGTGCATTTTCCTGTTTAAATGCATAAATCTGAGGGGGAATAAATCTAACGTCTGCATCTTTGTGGACCGCTGTGTGAGATTATTTTTTATCTGTGAAATAAATTAACGTAGTGTGAACAAAGCATCAAGTCTTCGACAGTCTGCGCCTCGGTACACTATCATTATAATGATGTCATTATTGTGAGATAATTAGCCTTGAAAATGTATCTTGGGAAACAATCTCATAGCTTGTACTTTCTCCTGTGAGCAAAGTGTCTGTGTTTTGCTGCCAACCTGATCCATACTGGACTTGATAATGACTCTTTTCTTCTTTGGCTGGTAACAGGAATTTGCTTCACAATATCCACCGTGATCACTTTGCCTCGGTGTTGGTAATACAAATAACAGACGCTCTAATGAGATGTCAGAGATCATCAGTGGAGCCCCCAGAGAAACATAGTACCGATATTGAGAGGGACATCAAAACAGCCACATAATAACACCGAGCATGCTCAATGGCACAGCACGGCCTTAAACACTCCTGAAAGGTTGTTTTTTTTAGTTTTTTTTTTTTTTTTTTTTTTTTTGGAGTGTGCATGTAGCGGCTCTGTTAAATGTGTAATGTTTTCTCATTTAGCGCCGTTCCATGGCTTTTCTGGCGAGCTGCTTTAAGAAACGACAGAAGCTCGCAAACGGTCAAATAAAACTGTGGGCATGAGCAGACGAATCGCTTTCCCTACCGAGTAAGAAAATAGCCTGTGGGAAGCAGTGCAGCTCCTTGAAGTTGAGTGATTACAGTTGGGAGATTGGCCAGACAAAAAAAAAAAACAAAAAAAACACAGAAGCTCAATCTTGTAGTTTTTCTAGAGCTTAGAATCATATTTTTAAGTTCTTTAAAAGGGGAAAGACGCAGGTACGGAGCAAAAGGAAAGCTATTTATTATTCTTTCAACAAATACCTCACTGTGGTCAAAGACATTCTAAGGCTCCACATGGAAATAATCAACATTCAATGCCTCAAACACAATGTGTTGTCCTAAAATGCCGGGCCTAATGCAACTGCCTATAGTAAAAAAAAAAAAAAAAAAAAAAACCTGCCCCAGTGTGTTCTTTGTAAATCTATCTGAATTGCCTTAATCCTTCCCTATTAAACTCCAGAATAGTTGGTAGGACCATTCATATCTACATCGGCGGCTGCAGAGGAGGAAGGATGTGTGGATTCAGGCTCAGAAAGCAGCAGGGGGTGTACTGAAGACGGCTGTTTGTGATGCAGATTCCCAAACTCATTAGAAGAAGGACCACCAGCGGAGCAGAGGGACACACTACTATGCACAACTGTAGTAGTAGTAGTACTGTACGCCTGCAGGTTTGGTAAATCAGGCCGAGACCGGTGGTAACAATCGTACATCAGCCGGGTCCCCCCACCCACCCACCGCCGCCACCGCCGCTGATGTGACGAGGGGAAGTTTGAGATTTAACTCAGCATAATAGTTTTCATACATTAACTGAAACGTCTTCCTCACACTGAGAATCAAGAAAAAAAACACCAGAGATGTTTGGGGTTCTTGAAAAATAACTCAACACATTCATCACATTCAATCCTGTTATTCTGCTGCCTCATCAATGATATTTTATTCACTTTTCTGCAAAATTTAAGAGAATTTGACAAAAAACTGCTCTCCAGATCATATGCAAATGCAAGGAATGCACATTTCCTTTCGTTAAGTACATTCAGCATTTTTATGAAATTGAACCAGAGGGGAGTACTTCAACTAAAAGTTAGTTTTGTGATGATATTGTGTTTATTTTGATATAAGAGAAGGGTACACGACAAAGCTCATAGACACAGTTAACAGCTAACCAGTTTATGTAGTAGGAAAAATGAGTGCATTAGCCAAACAAGGAACATGACACTAGAAAAACAGCTGTGTGAGTGAACTTGCTTGATAAGCTTGTGCTGAATGTCATGAAAATACTGAGTTATGACAATATTTTATGTGAACCAACTGATTCTGCTATTTTATGCTCTTTAGGGCATTAATATTTGACAAAATGACTTTAAAAAAGAGGGGAAAAAAACAAAAACAAACAAGAAATACTAATAATAATCCATAATTAGACTTAACTAGAACAAAAATATGCACTGCTTTATCTTATGTTCTCAAATTCAAATATTGGTTCAATCATACCATCCAGACTTAACTGATTTCATTATTATTTTCCCAAAACAGCTGAATTCATAATAACTTTGACATTAAAGACCCAGAACTACTTTTTGTGATGATGTCCAAATGAATTTCTCTTTACATTTAAGCATTACCAAGCACCATTTACTGTTCACTTGTTTTTTTTTTTTTTTGTTTTTTTTTTGGGGGGGGGGGGGTCTGGTATTTTCTATATATTTAATTAACTGACCATGGCGGAGTTAAAAAAAATAAAAAAAAAAAACTTAGTAAATCCAAAAGGTATTATATCAAAAATCACTGAGAAAATCATGTTTTCAGAAAGAAAAGGAAGAATATGGAAAAAAAAGTGTCACCGATCACCATTTATTCAAATATAGTCTGCATTTTTCAGTATAAATCATATATTTTACGAGAATAAATTTACTGATCATATAAATGTTCATAAAAGCTCCAAGTAAATTCAAAGGTTATTATATGAAAACAGAGAAAACTGAAAAAAAGTGACTTTTATAACAAAATATATCATTAACTGAACACAAACCAAGTGTGTCCATCCACTGTCATTTATCAGACTCCATGGGTTTAACTTGGAAATCAATGTTGTAAAAATGTTTCCATGTTCACTATGAAGACTATGGATGCATCTGAAAAAAAAACAACAAAAAAACAAAACCTAATGTAGCGGCATTTCACCTGAATTATTCACATGACTTGATAGGATAAGTGAATCAACATACATTCAGTATTTTACATCAGTAGATACTTTTAGGTTTTTAAGGGTTAAACTGTAAAACATTAACTTAAGGCAGATAGTTAAAAAAAAAAAGTAGATACTTAGTGAGTTTTTCAAAAAACACACATATATCAAGTTTCTTTAAAGTAAAATGTCCAAATCTGGGTTAACGTCTGTGAGGACGCATAGACAAACACACTTTCTCCACTAACAAAGTCCAAACATGTGAAATTGGGCCAAAGCAGCTTAAAAGTTGCGAACCCAACCCGATGAAGCAAATTGAGAGATGACGCCCGAAATCCTGATTAGTTGCTCCAAAGGTGTCACATCATTGTCAGCCTTTTTGCAGAGTTTGCTATTACTGTAATTGGTGATTTCTGTGTGACACAAGGCTTAAGACTTAGTGGGAGGGCTCCTGGACAAGACGTTTGCTTTTCAGGGCGCTGAGCTACCCCCACGTAAAGAAACCCCCCCATCCCAATTACCTCTGGGACAATGACAGACAGCGGCTTTTGCCTCTTTGTGTCAGACGTCCGGCATGTTTACTCAGCGTATCTCCCATCCACTTTGTCACCAGTTAATTGGAGAACGGTGAGTTATTCTAATGCTAATGCAGGACATGTTCGCACAATTTAAAGTGAGCTACCTTCAGCTTTCTCCAAGGGACAGAGGAACAAAAAAACCC